>SNQJ01S0188909.1:17762-36049 GCA_010110895.2 Picea sitchensis
ACAGAGGAAGACTTTGAGATTATTAAATTTGTTGAAGACAACGCCCCATTTACCATGCTCATAGGAAAACCTTGGATTTATAGAGAACAAGCCAGACGAAAAGAGGAAGAAGAAGTTTTGGAACAAAAGAAGCAAGAGTTAAAAGATTTGATGACTAGAAGGATCACACACTTGATTAAAGAACATCAGAGAAGATCACAGATATTTAATACTAGCAACTCCGATGTCGAGGCTAAGAGAACACTAGAGGATCCTCAAAATATTGAGTTACCTATTTTCGATACAGAAGAAGTATTATCCAGGAACCCTAGGAACGAATTTCAATAGCGTGAAGTAACTAAGACCACATATGATAAGCATCAGAATGGTAAAATCATTACTGAGATGAAGCTCACTGGGAAGAAGGATAAAAAGTTAAGAAAGAAAATGGTTAATACTGTAAGGTTACAAGAGGTTCTAGAGGATACTTTGTAGAAAGAAAAATTGCAGAATCGGAGCTTCACCGAGATATCAGAACAATGACATAGAGTACTTCGCCACGATGAAGCAATATAGCCGTTAGGGATGATATATCCATTCGAATTCTGCTTCAAATGGGTAGAAAAGAAATAAAGGTTGATCATCCAACCGTTGAAATGCACCATAACGGGTCAAACAAGAGTTAATGAAGGATCATAACCGTTTACAGCAAACCGTTGCTAAGTTTTCCTACCTAGTCCATCGTGCCACACATCGAGAATAATTTTTTCTAAGGGATAATTTGAGCACGAAAACTGAGATTAATTCACCTTGAGATCATTGCCCTATTCCCATACTATTCACTGTAGTCTTTGAATTCCTTTCGCACCTGAGCTAGCTGACCCAAGATTGTATGTCGAACGAGCTCAACACTGCTGAGAAAGTAGTTGAAGAAGTTTTAGTTGAACTAATTACTAAGGGAGTCATGTCAGAGCAAGGAGTGTCTACAGGTGTACATGCATCTTCCTCGGGAGGATTGCCAACTTCCCCCTCCACTGCTCGAGCATGACCATCTCGACCACCTTTAGAAAGACAATCTAAGCTTGGAAATGACTTCGCCACTGTGAATATGATCCCAAGTATCTTACCTAAGTATATTCCACTACTAAGCGACATAGTGAATCGAGACACTATACCCAGAGACTTTGACTATGCTTTGGTCACTGCGTACCTCCCAAAAGGGGTGCGCGCAGTTCGTGCTAACCAGGATAAGCTCACAACGCTGAAATTTAGTGATTTTAACCTTGGAGATCACAAAGTTTACATTATGCTAGCCCCACACAAGTACTTAACTATCACAAAAGGGAGGAACCCAAATATTGTCCCTCAGTAATGGACCCATAACCTCGCACAGTCAACCCTCCTCAATGTAATGAAGATTCCTCATTTCGGGAGGCATCAAGAAGTGAATGCATGCGTTAGATTGTTGCTATCCTTCTACCATGGAGGATACTTATGGTTGGACCTCCGCATCATCATGGATCCGATTCTGATCAATCGGATCACAGGGATAAGCATACAGGGACCTGACCCATAGGAGTTTTACCCTGGAAAGACCGTAGATCGCACTCTCACCCAGTGAATAAAAGACACATATGGCGATGTAGAGAAGGGAACGTGAGGCTACAAGGTAGCCTCCATCGAGAATGCATCAGTGTGCCTCGGTTTCCAGATGATCGTAGGGAAGTTAGTCTACAAGAACAGACCCACACAGGTGACTAGATTTGTAGTTGACCTCGCAGGGAAGTGCACAGAGGGACTACAAATGAACTGGGCGAAGTACCTTGTAAATCATCTAGAGCTTGACTGCAGAGAAGCACAATACCAAGGGTATGAGTTCCACTTTAGTTGGTTTCTCATAATCATTGCTTTCATCACCTGGGAGCTACCAGAAGGTGCCACTTTTTCGAAGATCGAACCCTTCGAACCACTGGCCGTGAAGTTCTATACGCTGTGGTACTCCAATGACATGAACAAGCAGTGGCAGTCCAATTCTGTATTTCACGCTTATTACAACAAATTAAAGAATGCAATCCAGTATACACTGCGCCTCACACCAAACACACTTCATAGGTTTAGACCTTTGATCAAATTCAGCACGAACCTCCACTTCACCTATATCACAGCGCACACTGATGAGCAAAAACAACATCTCCAGTCATACTACAAGTTGACAGAAGAAGACTTGGAGCAGATTACCAAGGAATGGTCGGCGAACCTCCTTGTTCCAGCGAACCCTGAAAAAATATCCGACGTGGAAAGCCTTGAAGCTATACTGGATACACCTGAACCGAGCAAGACTAAGATGAATGATGAAGTTCAAGATATCCATAGCACATCCACGAAAACTACTTCGATCTCACCTACGCAGGGAGGTGATGGTGAAGAACTAGGTGGCACAGAGGTTGAGAAAAACAAAGGCGAGGTTACTCCACCTAGAGAAGAGGAGGATACCTCTAAGAAAAGGAAGGTCACCCCACCAAAGCCCTGATCCTGAAAGAAAACTAAGGCCACCCGGACTACGTTTAAGACTACCCTCACACAGGACGACTTCGACTTCTTGATCACTGCGCTGAATGATGCCTCACTAGAGATCACAGAAAGGCAAGAAGCGAAGCAGGAGGAGATATTCAACTGTCTCACGGGTGAACTTCAAGAAGTGCAGCAGGAACTCTAGTCCAGCCGAGCCATTTCTACTACGCCCTTGATGACGGGAACAACAGGAACATGCGATTGTTATCCATGATTTTGGTCAATCTTGATGGTGTATTGATGATGGTGTACTCAGGCCCCTCATAAGAAATTTCTCCTGAGAAAAGTGACATTCATCTCTTCCCAGAAAACATATTTTTGAAGAGATTTCGCAGGTTGCTTATATCCTAGGGTGCGAGAATGACCCATTCTCGCAGGCTGCCTTCAGCTAGGGTCAAAAATTCTCGCACTGTGCTACATAGCTAGGGTGTGAACGTGTTCTAAAGCTTGGAAAAAGATGAAGTCTCGATGGTTCTAGAAGGGAATATTCTAGAGAATGGGTTGGCATTCGAATGGTTATCTCTTTACTAGTTTCCCTTATATTGTGGGATCATTCTTATCCAAGTAACCATCTCATCCTCTCCTATATATTGATAGGATTCTCATGGAAAAGGTTAAGCAAGATTCATTGGAGTATTGGTGAAAGAATTGTGTGAAGGACCTAGCTTGAACAGGAGCTTGGAGACTATAGCAAGTCTATCAAGTGGAATTGGATCTTCTTCATACAAGGATCGAGCAAGTGTGTGTGTGTTGGAGCCAAGATCCACTGAAAGGAATCTTGCGACATCAAGGAAATCAAGTTGTATCTTCTACTTTCGATTAATATGATACAATGGCATGTCCTTTTCCCATAAATCCATTCTTACTTTATTGTGTAATTCCTTGATCATACACATAAGTTGACGATTGAATATATTTTTCTATCTTCACTTTGGTTGGTTTGTGTTGTCTTGGTCTTGACCTCACGAGAGCACCGGAGCGAAGTGGGAGCAATAGAGACCCTAGGAAGCGATACAAAGGTATGTTACTTGTTCCTCCCTACTAGCTAATTCAATGGTCATAACTTAGGGAAAGAGTCATGTCCTATCCTGTTTTGTTCTAGATCCAGGTGGATCTAGGGAGATCTGTTAGTGTCCGCACCTACCGATTAGTCCGATAACAATGATGATCCCACCCAATTACGCCATATCACTGAGAAAGTCGAAGCTCGCCTTCGACGAGCTCAAGAAGACACATCACAAGCCACCCAGGCTTTGGCACAAGTACATAGCGCACTTATAGTACAACAGAGGAAGGAAGAACATGAACAAATTTCCTTACAAGTGAAGTGGGAGGAGGAGAAAGCACAGTTATAGTAGAGCAAGGACCAATTGCTAGCAGAGAAACTTGACATACAGGAACGAGTTCACAAAGCACTTCGCTCTATGATGGTCATTGAAGTGAAAATTGAAGAACGTGTCCCACAACAGGTGGCACAACTTGAAGAAGTAATCCAATAACTTCAGCAGCACATCGTAGATCTGGAACTTCGTACCATGCCTGAGACTCCCCAAGAAGTAAGAGATCTAAGGGAGGCAACTTCCCATAACGCAGTTGACAGGTTACAAACCTTGGCTTTGGAATGTAAGCAGTTGAGCGCTAGAAGCACCCAGACTTATGAGAACCTCACAGAGAACCCAAAATTGCATACATTAGAGGCACAACTCCAAGAAGCAAAGCATCATGCAGATACGCTACAGGCGTAGCTGAAAGCCTTGACCCCAGTTGAAAGAATGAAGTGATTTCCAGAAAAACGCACTGCCTAACAATAGGTACACATGCTGCAAAGTAAAGTGATGGAAGTCTCTCAATGACTTCAACCACTCCAAGAGAAAACATGCCAACTATTCACTGAAGTTGAGAGCCAGGCAACCGAGCTTGAACAAGTTTTCATCACCGCAGAACAACGCATGGAAGGACCAATAAATGATGCAATGATCCAAGAGTTCACTAAGAAAGAGGTTGTCACACTGCAGTAGGTCAAAGTATCTCAGGCCAAGCTCAATACATTTGAAGCAAAGTTGATCAGACCAGAGTGACTCGGGACGAGTCACAGGTGAGTGTTGGAGGCCTGTTGGCCCTTGACCGAGTTTTGAGGAACACTTGGTCATATTTGACCATTTTTGGACTTTGAAATCCTGTCAAAGATGGAGCGCCAGGTGAAGCAGAGATCATGGGATCTTGACCCACTTTTGGGGCCATTTTAGGGTTTTGGGTTAATGTAATGGGAAAGGGATGTCATCCCATGGGTTTACCCATGTTTAGGCCTATTTTGTAAAGTATAAATAAGTATCTAAGCAATGCAAGAGAGGGTGATAAGATAAGATAAGTGATAGTAAAGGCTTTGTGTATATTGTGTGACCGACTTGTAGAGATGAGTGCAAGTGCTGTAAGTGTTGAGTGCATGAATTGTAAAAAGGCTCTGTGCTAGATCTACTCGGGGAAGGAGGATCTGGCGAGGTGCGCGCAGATCTCTTGTCCTATGTGGAGTACAAGGGTGAGCTCTGTGCTATAACCTAATTGACCAAAGCTAATAAAGAAGAAGAAGACTTTGTGGATGTAGCCCCAGGGTGGGGGTGAACCACAGTAGCTCTGTGTGTTGTGCTCAGTGCTTCGACCTAGTGTGTTGGTTTCTTTCCATGTGTTTTGCTTGATATGATTATGCTATGTGCTTTGCTATGATATACTTAGATAGATCCACTTTTCTTTGTGCTTCTTAGATGTGTGGGTATAGATTTGACATATATGAAAGTGCTCAGTGCTAGACCTATTTTGATGTTGCTAAGTACTAACTTAACCTAGATCTAAGTGAATTCTACGGTGCTCTGTGCCATCTACGGAGTGCCATGAGGGTTAAATACTGATGAATGATCTATGCTAAAGTGCTTGCTAAGAGTAAGAATCACAGATCTATGTCCCAGCTAAGGTTGTAGACACCCGAGTCTTGCAACCACCCTTGCCTCTACCTCGGGTGAGACTTCATCTTCTTCACAGGTGTTGCCGAAAGGGCCGGTATTTAGGGTTTTTTTGGTGCGCGGTTGAAGCGTTGACCCTTGGGTCTGCCTCTGTGCCAACATTTTTCAAGAATTATTTCTGAGCTACCGTTAATAGAGAAGTCCTTCTTGACCAAAGATAAGTTATTTTCATCAACTGCATGTGTGATTGGACTTGGAGAAGAACTATTTCCTATCTCATTTCATGAATGATGCTGTAATGAGTAAGAGCAATTAATTTTGTTGTCAAGTTATTTGGTGCAATGTTTTTCTATTCTTTGCTTAAATGATGAAGATGAATCGTTGTGTTATTATGTGATGAATGATTATGGTAGATGAATTATTTTTCTTTCCATTATCTTATTTCATATGTGTTTTCTTTCTTATAATTAGTATCTGAGATAGTAATTGGATGCTCATATGGTTAATGTATTAGTACTAGGCCTGTGGTATAAAATTGTCATCTACATGCTTGAGTAGTGGGTTATCCCAAGCTCAACCTCTTCCCCAGTAGTTAAAAATTAATCCTGTTTGTTACCAAGTTGGTTTCTACTAGATTACATCTCATATTGGTCCCACCCAAGAGAAAATACAAAAAGAGATAGTCTAAACTGAAGGAAGAGACTTCACAAGAAAATCTAAATCCCATCGATAATTTGGGTGGATCGCAAGATCTGGAGAAACATTCCACTATTAAATGCTGCAGAGTCTAATTGGGTCTCGGTGGTGGGTTTGGTTCCTACTGCTGAATCAAGGGATCTAGGACCCATCAATAGAATTGGTGCTAGAAGGAGGGCCTGAGAATGAATGGCTGAATATATATTTTACGCAGTATTTTAAACAACCTGTAGATTCATAACAACCCACATGCATGGCTAGTCATTCTCAAGACAACCCACAGATGCTGAGTACTCCTAAAATGAGTAACTCACCCTAGCCCGAGGAAGAACAAATTTTCCCTGATATACCCTATTCTCTTCCTCATGAGGAATTAAATCCGTTTAGAAGAATCACAAGATCATACACCTGACAGATTGGTGCATTAACCTTAGCTCCGATACTCCCTCAAAGAAAAAAAACAAGTAGACCGGTGGTTAGTACTCCCGATGAGGTTTTCATGCACAAGATAGAAGACTTAATATATTTCGCGATCATTGAAATCAAACATCCTCTTAATCTGATCTCTGGAACACCAACCGACGACATCTCTGATCCAAACAATTTTTCGGAAGAAGAGGAGTTTAACTCAAAGTCCGAGGATATGGAAGAAAACAATTCCCATGATGAAGAAAGGGGGGACCCACCCTAGAACAATCAACCTTGGTTGGCTGGAGACGCTCTGGCCATCACGGGACAAGTCCATAATCTTCCCTGACACCCGGAGAAGCTACTTCCTAAATTTGACCCTGTGACTTCAGGATTGTCTCAAGATCATATCAAGAAGTTCATACTAGCGATCATACTTATGAATGTTCAACATGAAGACATAGTATGAAGACTTTTCCCCTATATGTTTGAAAGTTCAGCTTCCATGTGGTATTTTAATCTACCGATAGGATCTATAACAAGTTGGAAGAAGTTCCAGAAATATTTTCTAGACAAATTTTCCGAAGAAACTACTACGGAAGCTCTGATGGCCGATTTGTTCTCCACCACCATGAGTTCGAAAGAAAGGGTCAAATACTTCAATCAAATATTCACGACCATTTTAAAAAAATTTCAGCCCGAAGCTAAACCAACTTAGGAATTGCAAATTGAAGTATAAGCTAATGTGCTCCCAACCTCTATTTCCATGTTTGTGAAAAGGGCTGCCAAACGAACCCCAGCTAATAATTTTGAAGAAGCCAAAATGATAGAGTTCCAGATGAGAGGGTTTAAAGAAGTCTAGGTCTCTTTAGTTAAGAAATAAGTTCAACCTCCTCCCAGGAGAGGACTCCTTTTGACTAGACCACTAGAGAAGCAAGAAGAACAGATTATCGACAGGAGTAATGGAGACATAGAAGACCTACAATGCATGGTCAAGAAGTTATCAAATGAGATCATAGACATGAAGAGAAACATAGGGGAAGGAAACCAAGGGCAAAGGCCCTATAAGCCTTTATTTAAAATAAATCCGACGTTCAAAAAATTGAACCTCCCCCAGCTAACTTAAATATTGATCTAGGAAATGTAGCGTCTGATTCTTTCTGTACTTATCACCAGGAAAAACACTCTGAAAGAGACTGCCCTCAAAGGGTACATGCCATGAATTTGATGGCCAATCAGTTTCTAGACGAAGTCTCTTTGACCGAACAACCAACTAGTTCAGTTATGAATGTTGCCGACCAGGAAGAGATTGATCCATCGGAAGACACAACCATGTTGATATGGGACCCTGACCTAATCATGCCTTCCTATGACCTGTTCAAGTCTCAAGAAAAACCCGCAAAAGTCTCGGTTGCGCAAATGCGAAGTAAAGGTCCACCTGTCTCAAAAGAAATCGTGGCCACCCAAACTTTAAGGAGTAAGACAACTCCCGACCACCCGAAACCACATTTTTCTCCCAGTAAAAAACCTATACGAATCCATACCCGAGAATCACCCAAACTGGATTACAACATAGTTGAAGATCTGAAGAATTTAAAAGATAATATATTAGTTATGGACATATGCAGAATCCCTCAGCAGAAGGACTTTCTGCTACAATCTTTCAACTCAGTAGAAATCCCTACGACCAACAATGGTCAGGAAATAAATCTATCTCCCACATTTCTGGTGATTAAACCAACTGTAAACACCTACTCGAAGGATAAGAAGGGAAAACCTTTTGTTCCACCGTTCCTCTTAACGTTTGAAGTCTTCAACAAGAACCTCCATAATTTTTTGGTCGATTCAAGAGGATCTTCCAACGTTATGCCCTTATCTATTTGAAAAAAATTAAATTCCATTCCTCTCAAGAGAGATAAACATGTAATACAGCTAGACAGAACCCAGGTTAAAGTCACGGGGGAACTCAAATATGTAATGATCAGAATATCGACACATCCCAAGTTTGTGAAAGTGATTGAGATCATTGTAGTAGATATCCCAGAGGCCTATGGGTTTCTACTAAGTCGAGATTGGTCTGAGAAGTTAAACAGATACTTTAGTATAGACTAGGCACACCTTTGGCTACCACTGAAGGGATACAAAAACATGATCATAATCGATAGGGAAAGATATCTGAAACATACCGTCATTAACCTAGAGACCTTGAATGAACCCTCATCGACAGAGTTCCCCATGCTAGGCAATTATTCCTGCAACTCCTACTTTGAGGAATTTTCCCCTCACTTATCCGATGTCCCTCTCACCTAGAACTTTGAAATGGTGTTTCAAGAGAAACCGCCGATACCGACAGAAGAAACCCTCTTTTGCCAAGAACTTGCGTTAGAAATCTCAAAGCTAATGACATGGAAATGGCAAAGTAACAGAGAGTGGGAAGCTGACACACCTCGTCCACAATGTTGGACCCTATATTTTGATGGATCTAAATTGCAAGAAGGGTCGTGAGCAGGGTGCATCCTCATTGATCCTAAAGGAAAGCATCGTTTCCTATCCTGTAGGCTAGAATTTGAATGCACAAACAACACCGCCGAGTATGAATCTCTAGTACAAGGATTAAAGAAATCCATTGACTTAAATGCCAAAAAAATGAAGGTTTTCAGAGACTCTGAAATTATTGTTAGACAAGTAAGGAATACTATACATTGCAATTCCCCACACCTAAATAATTATCAATAGTAGGTGCATAGGTTAATGGAGAATTTCGAAGCCTTCAATATTACAACGATCCCCAGAGCAAATAACATTCTTTCTGATTCTCTGGCTACCACTGCCTCGTGGGTATCACCTCTGGAATATTATGAAGCCTCCTGGTTCACTGTGGAACTATTATACAAACCATTGGTGCCCCAAAATATCTCTAATTGGAAAGTATTTGAAGGGGATGAACAAATCATAAAATTTATGACTAACCAAGAGAATTTCAAAGACTTAGCTATTGATGATGAAGTATTCCAAGAGAAATCAACAGGAACCGATCCTCGGATAGGTCAACCTATTGAAAAATCAAAGTCTCACACAATCCTGAAAGGGATATATAATTTGGAAAACATTTTTGACCTGAAAGAACAATTCAAGGGGCCTAAAAATGAAAAGACTAGTAGCTCCTGTCCCCTACATGAAACTATAAATTTCGAAACCCCGGAAGACCCAAAGAATATAAACCTCGGTACGACCATATATAAGGAGGAAAATAAGGCTTATCTCAAACTGTTCAGACAATATCAAGATGTCTTTGCATGGTCTTATCGAGATCTCAAAACTTATGATACCCGCATCATTCAACACAATATCCCTTTAAAACCTGAAGTGAAACCCTTCCAATAGAAGCTCCGAAAGTATCACCCATCTCTGGAACCACTTATGTATCAAGAATTAAAGAAAATTTTAGATTCCAAAATCATCTTCCAGGTTAGGCATTCTGCGTGGGTAGCAAATCTGGTTCCTGTGAGGAAAAAGTCGGGAGAAATCTGCTTATGCATAGATTTTAGGAACCTCAACAGAGCTTAAGAAAAGGACAATTACCCAGTCCTGCCAATGGAGCAACTACTGCATACCATGTCTGGTTCAGAGATTTTCTCTCTACTGGATGGTTTCTCAGGTTACAACCAAGTTCTGGTTTTAGAAGAAGATCATTTGAATACTACCTTCCAAACCAAGTGGGGAACCTTTGCTTATAAGCCCATGCCTTTTGGGTTAATTAATGAAGGAGAGACCTTCCAAAGGGCCATGGACATAGAATTTTGGGGTCTAATCAACAAGTGTGTGGTAGTGTATCTGGATGATGTAACTGTGTACTGAAAGAACAAAGAAGAGCACATACAACACTTAACTCAGATTTTCGAAAGGTGCAGGAAATACGGTATATCTTTAAATCCTAAGAAAACTATTTTCAGTGTCGAGGAAGGTAAGTTGTTAGGTCACATTATATCTCAAGCAAACATTCACATAGACCCAAAAAGGATTAAGGCCATCGCTCAACTCCCATTTCCTCACAACAAGAAAGCTATGCAATCCTTTTTTCGGGCAAATCAATTTCGTGAGGAAATTCACTCCTGATTTCGCGGAAATTATCAAACCCTTGAAAAAGATGATTCGTAAAGATGACAAATTTAAGTGGGATGATGAATGAAAGGATGCTTTTAGAAACATCAAAACCTCTATATCGCAAGCCCCCATGTTACGAAGTCTCAATTTCAATGGATATTTCTTCCTCTATACTTTCACCTCCGACCAATTGTTAGCTGCGGTATTGACTCAGAAATATGATGATAACAATGAGGCCCCAGTGTCGTTCATGAGTACTAAGCTCCAAGGAGATGAGCTAGATTATCTTGCCATCGATAAACATGCTTATGCAGTTTATAAAGAAGTAAAACACTTCAGGTCTTACATCCTCAAGAACTACACCAAAGTAATCATTCCTCACCCCGCAGTCTGATCCCTATTCACTCAACAAGGGATGTGGGAAAGAAGAGGGAATTGGATGGTGATAGTTCAAGAATTTGATATAGAGATAAAACCTGCCAAACTAGTTAAAGGGAAAGGATTATGCAAACTTGCAGCCGAAGTCCAGGACCAAGTAGATGAAGATTCCAGATGGGAAAATGGAATGGAATTATGGTGTGGCGAATTTTCATACATTTCTCTAGGACAAGAGTCTTGGTATGGGAAGCCAACTTATCTCCTACACCATGGGACTTTCCCATAAAATCTCAACCCTAAAGAAAGGATATCTCTCAAGTCAAAATATGCACAATATCGCCTCATAAATTCGGTACTCTTCCAGGTTAACTATAATGGGGTACTATTAAGATGTCATGAACGAGAAGATGCAGACAAAGTTCTGAAGGAGCTCCATGATGGCCCCATCGGTGGAAATTTCGCGGGAAACACCACCGCTCATAATATACTCAGATCTAGCTATTATTGGCCCACCTTGTTCAAGGACGCTCACACCTATGCTAGAAACTGTAAAGTTTTTCAAATGAGCGTCGGGAGAGAAAAAAGAGCAACAATCCCATTCCAACCTGTTACTGTTTCTAGGCCTTTCAAGCAATGGGGGTTAGATATCATAGGAGAAATTACACCAAGCTCTTCAAAACAACACAAGTACATTCTTACTACCACCGATTACTTTACAAAATGGGTGGAGGCCATCCCTCTGACTCAGGTAAACGAGAAGGTGGTGATCCAATTTATATAGCAATAACTAATCACAAGGTTTGGTGTCCCTTCTGTCCTGGTTTTTGATAATGCAACTTATTTTTCTTCCACTGGATTGACATAGTTTGATCTAGACAAGGGAATCATAATTAGATACTCTGCAAATTATTATCCATAGGGAAATGGGGTGGCATAATCGACTAATAAGAACCTAGAGAGAATGTTAAAGAATACAGTTGCAGACAACCAAAGGAATTGGCATAATCTACTCCATAACGCTCTATGGGCCGATAGGGTCACACCCAAGGAAGCTATAGGGAACTCCCCATACTTTCTGGTATACAGACAAGAAGTTATTCTCCCGAACGAGCTTTATCTCCCATCTCTTCAACTAGCCCAAGATTCCAGAGGGGAGCCTTCATCAGTCATACAACAAAGAATTGACACTTTTCTCATGCTAGAAGAAGAAAGGGAAAATGATAAATCAAAATTCATAGCCCACCAAAATACAATGAAAAGATGGTTCGATAAGCAGAAGGCTAAAGAGAAGAATTTTGAAATAGGAGACTTAGTCCTAAAATGGGATAGAGAAAACGAGCCAAAAGGGAAACATTCTAAGTTTCATAATTTGTGGCTTGGACCTTTCCAGGTGGCTGAGAAGATTAGGGAAGGAACTTATCGATTGTATAATATGAGGGGGGAACCTGATGCCCTCCCAGTAAATGTCCAAGCCCTAAAACAATATTTCAAAAAATAAAAATAAAAAAATTTAATAATAATAATAATAATAATAATAATGTTTTATGTTTTGTATGAGTGTTTTCATGATTGCGAAATGTGTTTTGTCATTTTATTTTACTTTTTGGACTTTTGTGATTTTGAAGATTGTGGTCTACGAGACAATGGTTGACCTTAAATCATGTGACATAGCGAACTCTGTTCCTAACTCATCTCTCACTTACAACACAAGAAGCACTGAGGGGCTTGCAGTTGCGTTGAGGAATTCTCTATCTAACCCGCGCAAATGAAAAAATTCGGAGAAATATCAAAAGTGTCTGCTTAGTGGTTTGGTAAGACCTTAAGGGAAAGAAGGAAACCTGAAAAGGGCTACATGAACCCTGAAGACAAAGATAGCCAAGGATCCAAATTAAATCATCTCACTTTGAAAAATAAACAAACATCATCCTCTCCCACTCGCTCAGGGAATTATGCTAAGATAAAATTGACATTATCAAAAGAGTGAACAATAGGAGAGGGTATGGAGATATATTTTCCCAGGCTATGGGTGCTTGCTGGTAGCGAAGAAAGGTCTGTGATGTCGGGGTGAATCCGTTGGGGCTATGGACTCTCGCTGGCAGTGGAGAAACACCGAAGCAAGTGGGTAAAGGTAACTAAAGTCTCCATGCGAGTGAATGATTTGCTAGACTTTTGTAAAAGGGGCATGATTCATGGTTACAGGAAAATAAGGAGAAATAAAGGTTAAAACCCCACGGGCAGACCCAGAAACCACAATCGGAGAATTTCGAATGCAAGGGTAAAAGAGGGCCTGATTTAAAACTAGTAAGTTCTCCACCATCTTTTGCATCAGCCGAGCCCTGAAGGAGGAACACAGATTATGATTTCACATAGTAAGTCGCCATTTGTTGAGCACTCAACACACCCTAAAAATCCTATCTCAATTTTTTACTTTTTGGGTACCACTTGATCTTTGCATTCTCTAAATTCGACCTCTATATGAAAATGTTGCCTATGCTTATCATTTTGTTTTCCATTTTAAGTTTTTAAAGTTTTCTTGGACATGCGAAAATGTATAACTTAAAGGACTAAAGGATCGACAACCAAAACTTTCCTGACACACTCACAGACTCACCATAAGAAATAATTAAAGGTGAAAGAATATTACTTGAGAACATTGCAGGCGCCGATTGCTGATCCTCATCGACGTCAGAAAACATTTTTTTTTTGTGAACAAACTTCACCAAGGATATCGCCGATCGCTGATCCCTTTGGTGTTGTCGAAAGGTTAAAAGAGTAAGCATTGAACGGAAATGAAATAATATCACCGATCATCGACTTCCGAAACATTTTCGGTATTGGGGGATTCAGAGGACGATAACCCACGAAGAAACTTCACGTTAGTTTTATTTCCGAAGGTCGATTCCCGATACTCACCTGACATTGACAATCCCAATGTTAACCTCAGCCTAGCGCGCTCGAATTAAACAAAGTCGCGAGTCTAACCATTACCTGCGAGTTGAGTTCGCGGTCTTTATTTAATGTGTCCCGATTCAGTGACGCCGCGTCAACATCAATCGACGTCGGACGTTTTTCAGGAAAATATCAACAAAAATACAAAGCAACTCAAAGAAACACTAAGTATAAAATCGAAGCTAGTTTACAAGAAACTTAGACAAAGAACACAATAGAATATCGCGCAAATATGGAAAATGATGCATTCAACTGCTATGACTAGAATCCTTTCGACAAAATTTTGAGATTTTATATACTAAGATTTCCGTCGGGCTCAGGTTACATATAGTAAACACTACCAACACCTTTTGTCCAACCGACCCAGTTACATTGAGAACGTCAAAATTTTCACAACAAATAGGGAAAATTATCAAAATTATGTGTCACGTCTAAAAATACAAAACATAGTCTGCCAATCATGTCTCTTCTGCGCGTGGACTTTCTTTCGGGCTACTTCACGCTCCTTGGAGTGTTTTCATGTTCCTTTCTTTCGACACCCTTTGCACTTCGCGCAGATGCATAATTGTGTCTTTTGCTTCCCGAAGCTGCCTCTTGATCCAGGTTGCACTTCCTCCGTGACCTTGCGGTGCTGACACCTTAAGGTTATTTTCCACCAACTCTCGCCATAATTCTCTATTCTCCTGATAAAGTTTGGCTATGGAAAGTTGGGCCTACTCCAGCTGCTGATTAGGACTTTGAACGTTAGAACCCAAGGCTTCTGTCCTTATCGTTTGACTCCCGCTTCCTCGACTTGTGGTTTCGGCAGGCTCTAGCTGAATGATGTGCATTAGGAACTCCTCTGTGGCTGATTGTGCACATGACTCAATTGGGATGTTTTAAAGAATTACTGAGTCACATCCACACGACAGGTATAATCGAGGACGTGTGAAACACAGTCGATAGGGGTTGCAAAAGATTTATGGTATGATCATCTCGAGTTCTTTTAATTTCCCTAGCCTCCATAATGAGATGATGATGGCTGATGCACTTGTTGATGTGACTTCTGTTTGAGAAACTTGCTTCAATCTGAAGAATTTAACAACTTCCGTTATAACGGTATTCGATCTTTTGGGATATTACTCGTACTTTTGGAACATGTTCGGCTTTGACATATTTTCCCAACCCCAAGGGCCAACCGACCACTGGCGTGACTTTAACTCTCGTATTTTTTGTACTTGATCTACCATGCTATGGTGCGCGGATGTAACTCACCCTAGCTAAAGAAAAGTGGCGGTGCTAATAGAGAGGGGGCAAGTAATTCGAAAGGTTGCAAAGATCATGTAAGTATCAAACAATTAGGTTTAGTGAGATTTACAGGTATGCATCAGTCTAGTTTCTTCCCGCTTATATTTTTATTCATATATTTTTTCTGGTAAGAAAATTCTAAATGAGTTTTATTCTGATTGCAGGAAATATCCCTCTGACTATCGAGAAAAATTGGCTCCATAAATTTTTCGAGAAATCTGAGAGAAACTAGGTCCAAATATCAACAAAGCAATGAAGGATATCAGATTCCCCGAGTTTGACAACCCTGACAACTTCGTCGACTTGTGCGACGTAGTCGGATCACATGCTAAGAAAGATTCATTATGGGCCAAAGAGCTAGAGAAGGTGACTGACACAACACCAGGACAAGTGCAATGATTTATGGAACATTTGATGAGGGCTCAGATTATGCTACAACAGTTAAACACCAGTCCGATGAAGTACTGAGCGCATGCAGTGGAGATCAGAGGAATTTACGTGGCTCCAAGGAAACAAAACAAATTTCCATGGGCCCAAACTTGCGAGGAACTATTTATCAGTTGGTCAGAGTATGAGAAAAGTCACCCCTTTCAAGTGATATCTTGAGTTGACTGTTAAAGAAACTGTTAGAAGATGACACCATGTGGCAAATTTTATTTTGTTAAACTAAACTTAGCCATTATTTTCAGTTGGATTTTATCTTATAAATAAGAATGTCGACCAACTAGTTAGAGGTCGATGGTTGTTACAAGAAACACTTCTGTTTTGGTTTGTCAAGAATTATTTTTGAGCTACCGTTAATAGAGAAGTTCTTCTGGATTAGAGACAAGTTATTTTCATCAACTACATGTGTGATTGGACATGGAGAATAACTATTTCCTATCTCATTTCATGAATGATGCTGTAATGAGTAAGAGCAATTAATTATGTTGTCAAGTTATTTGGTGCAATGTTTTGCTGTTCTTTGCTTAAATGATGAATATGAATCATTGTGTTATTATGTGATGAATGATTATGGTAGATGAATTATTTTTCTTTCCATTCTCTTATCACATATGTGTTTTCTTTTTGATAATTAGTATCTCAGACATTAATTGAATGCTCATATGATTAATGTATTAGTACTAGGTCCGTGGTATAAAATTTTCGTCTGCATGCTTGAGCAACGGGTTATCCAAAGCTCAGCCTCTTCCCCAGTAGTTAAAACTTAATCCTATTTGTTACCAAGTTGGTTTTTACCGGCTTACATCTCATGTCAGTCCCACCTAAGAGAAAATACAAAAAGAGATAGTCTAAACTGAAGGAATATCCTTCACAAGAAAATGTAAAGCCTATCAATAATTTGGCTGGATCACAAGATCTGGAGAACCATTCCACTATTAAACGTTGCAGAGTCTAAGTGGGCCTTGGTGGCGGGTTTGGTTCCTATTGTTGAATCAAGGGATCTAGGACCCATCAATAGGTTCATCACCAAAAAATGTCAAAAGTCCTGAAGTCCCAAAGGACGAAGGTCCGAATTCATTCTCAGCCGTTCGATCTGAATATCACTTCGGGTGTATTCTCGATCATTGATCGTGTAGCAGGATACATGTCAACGGATTGTGAACTATGCGTGAAACTTCTTCGGGAAAACACGAAGGAGGAATTTTTGAGATTGCCGAAGCCCCAAAGTCCCGGAGCGGAGGATAACCGTTGGATCCAAAAGGGACATGGGTCGTTGGATCGTGGACTTCAGGTGAAATGCTCCAGGAGAAAATGAGAGTTTGATAATTGAGAGTGATGAAGGCCGAAGTCTCGGTGCGGAGGACAACCGTTGGATCCAAAAAGGACATGCATCATTGGATCGTGGACTCTGGGTGGAATTCTCCGGGAGAAAATGAGAGTTTGAGAATTAAAATTCCTGAAGGTCGGACTCACGAAGGAGATATTGATCATAGAATTAAAGAGGACAAATGTCAACATATCTTCCATTCCGAAAGATATCCAGTTAGCATCAACAGGGTTTGAGATTTGAAACTCCCCGAGCCCGGATCACAAATAAAATCTCAGCCATTGATTTAGGAAGGTGAGATATGGTCCACAGATTTGAGAGGACAGATCTGAACCATCCGTTCAGGAGCACCGTCAAGATCGTGAGATCGACGGTCCCATCACATTGCAGGGATGGAAGATGCATGAACTTTACTTCTGATATCGCGCATGGAAGACATGAAAGGAAGGTTGATAACAATCATTGATCGAGAGGCATCACCAAGGGATTGGAGATAAACGGTCGTGCTGCATTTCCGGGCCAGAACATGCTCGGGCCTTAATTTTTCATGAGCCGGCCACAATCGAAACCACGGTTTTGGAGAAAGGACCTATGGATGCTTGTAGTGAATTGCGGGGCGAAAAGAGGGTTTCCCTCAAACCACCTATGGACGGGCCCGCAATCCTGTGGCCACATGAAGTTCATAGCCCAAGGTCATATCATGAAAAAGGAGCTAGAACTCACTAAACATAGCTTGGGAAGCACCTTTAAAATATGCATATGGTCACTGCGAGAGGTCACATGAAGGAAGGGGCTGAGAAGCCATAATTGACTAGCTATAACTACCAGAACGAAGTGATTGTATCGGCCAGAGAAATCGAGGAGCTACAGGGTGATCTCCAAAGGAGATGAAGAGTCTCGAGGTAACTGCCAGTGGAATGAAGAGTGATCATAGAGACAATTGAATGATGGAAAAGTGTTGAAGTCTGTAACTGCAACATAGAAGATAAGATCAAATGTGATAGAGAAGATGAAGTGTCGCACTGCTAGAGAATCCAAAGGAATCTAAGCATAACACCCACTGATGATGAACACATTCAACATAACCACCAGAGAAGAGAAAGAGTTTCCATGATGATCATGTAGAGGACTTGGTGTGTGAAAGACATGCAGAACAAAGAAGAGGGGTGATTTTTTGGTTAGCTCTTGTC
>SNQJ01S0188910.1:0-18287 GCA_010110895.2 Picea sitchensis
GGAGCCTGAAGCCATCACTGACACAAGAATTCACCAGTTGAGGAATAGATCCATTTCAGAGTATCTCATTAAATGGAGGAAACTACCGGATGAATATTCCACTTGGGAAGATGAGTCTTTTATACAAAAGCATCCAAATTTACTCAAGGATTGCGGACAACACTTTTCTCAAGGGGAGGTGCATGTTAAGCCCTAAATAGTGGCTCATTACCCCTTAATTGGGGCATATTACATTAGTAATGTTATTTTATTTATGTCGTCTTTATTCCATTAGTTGTAATTATACCTCCTAGTCTCCCATATATATACCAAGGAGACATTTTCATTTTGAATCATCTGGTAATTGTACATTTATGTGGGCATAAGGAGGTTTCCCCCTCGAAGAGGCTTATTATCCGAATTTCTCTCTTTTTCAAGGCGTTGAGTACTTTTTCTGAGGTTTTTCAATGCTATATTGATATTTGGTTCTTAACAAACTTCCCATCCTTTGGTTGTTGCAATGGATAGAACCAAGCAAATGGAGTCCATATTTACTACAGGATCAAATATCTCATCATAATATATCCTATGAATCTACTGAAATCCTTTTGCTACTAGTCTTTTCTTGTACCTTCTCACCTGAACATTTGCTGCTCTCTTGGTCCTATAGACCCATTTGCATCTTGTTATCACTCTGTAAATTCCCAGAGGTTTTTATGAGGTAAGAATAAACTTATTAGAGGTAACCTTAACCAACTTCTTTGAAACTAGAAGCTAGCCCTACCAGTTTTAGAGAGGGATCTCTTCGTGAGTTCTAGATCTGTTTGAGTTTTTAAAGATTTTAGGCTAGTTAGAAAGAATATAACCGAGTTGTTTGTATTGTTTTTTAATGAAGTGGTTGAATATCAACTACGCTTCCATTGGGCTATGGGGTCTGTTTTTAAAATATAGAAGTTAAAGACAACATTACAAGATTCGTTTCACAGGGCGAGATAGTGCTAATGATGGATTCTTTAGAAATAAAAATGGTGTATTGCTGAAAAGGTGAGATATCATTTAAAAAAAAAAAAATTAAGAATTTCTTTGTTATAATATCAGAGGAAAAACATTTAAATCTATAAAAGATTAAGAACAGAGTACACAATGGTAAATTCTGCAACTTTAACTTCTTTTAAAGACTAGATTTTTGAAAGACAATATGATAATTGAGAAAGAAAAAACTTGTACGCAGACAGAGGGAACTTCACCAACAATTTGACACACATGAATCCTGTGAAACTTCTCTTTGTATTACTAGAATAACTTCTTGATAAAAATTATAGCAACAAGAGCTTTCTCAGGCGTAAAGATCAACAACCCTTCCTACTTCTAAGTGAGCAATATTTATAATAAAATTTACAACGACTCTGTCATTAATTATCAGGATGTGAAAGAGTCTGAGTCTAACTAACTAATCTAACAAGATGCGGAAATGTAGTAAATGATGATGATGTGTTGAATATCTCATGCTGATTTCGGGGAAGACCGTTGTTGAGTCATTCGGATGACCTCAACTGTGTTGTAGACTGAGCTCGACACTGACATGGATGATGCTTTGCCTTTACTCAATCAAATCACATAGCTCATCCCATCTCTGTGTGCTTGGGATGGTAATTTTCTTTAACTGGTGGTAAACTTCATCCATATTGGTGTATTTATCAAAAGTCAGCTTGATGATGAAGGCATACTTGATCTCGTGCTGAATGCTGAGGTCATGTTGCAGAGTCTCCAAGAATGCTTTGCCCGTGATGCTTCCCTGTATCCCTAAAAAATTGGAACTGTCTTTGGCCATGGTTGCGATCCTTTTATTTTAATCGAACAAAGTCATTAGTTTATCATTTAGGACATGTAGATTAGGAAGACCCTTTTTCTATAAGGCTTCAATCTTGCTAAAAACTCTTTGAACTCCAATGTCCATGTTTTGAGCCTTTTCCTCCAACTGTAACATCAATCCTCTTTTAGTCAATACTCTTTTTACCTCGAGGATAGTCTCTGTTCTATCTTCGAATTTCAATTCTTCCATCTCTTCTTTGGTTTTGGAGTTCAGAAACTGGATGATCTCATTGGCCGCTGAGGGCATCTCACCCAACTTTGTTCTTATCCTGTCAATGGATTGCCTACTCTTTAACACCAGATCATGTTTCTCGAACATGATTTGCACCATGGGCCAAATTTCGTTTATGGATTTTGCAATATCTATCCATATGTTTTCCTTAGCCTCTGCTAATGTCTTTCTTACCACTATTTATTTATGGAGCTGTTGTATTTCCTGCTTAATATTCTCTGCTACCTGTCTCTCAACCACTGTGGCAGAGTAGGGCTCTTCCTCACCAAACATGTGAGTAGCAGGAGTGGTTTTGGGTTTCTTGCTATATACTCAGAATTCTTTTGCTGATACCTCAGTGATTGAAGGTGAATCATCCTTTCTTGGCCTTTTTCCCTTGGGTATATGAGGAGTAGAAATCAGTGAGATAGATACTGAAAGAGATTCATGTGGCTCTGTATCTACCAGAGTATTTACTTCCCATTCTGTCTGGTTCACATATTTTTCGATTTTTGGCTTGAGGGTGTGGGCATAGGGTGAACTTTTGTTCTTGGACCTCATCTTTGCAATTATCCCACTGGGGTCATATCTCCAAATAAAACTAGTGTTGAATTTCATCTCCTTCAACAATTTGTTTGCCTCTTCCCCAACAGCTTGACTGTTGCAGATAAATGGGCTTATTTGTCCTTTGATCCTCATCTATTGTTTTTTCTTCAAAGACAAAAAATGGATTTCATCTGAGTTTATCATCTGATGAATATATTCCAGTGCGAATATTCGAACAGACACATACTTAGGAAACTTGTATGGAGCTAGTTCGCACCCATACACTTTGATTTCCATGTGATTCTGGTATAGAAACCAATCTCCAGTCTTTGCCAGATCTGAAAGGTGCAGAACTCTTTGAATTTCTTCATTTATTCTCGACTCAGGTATTCCACTAAGAATTCCTACAACTGGATGATAAAACAATTCAATGAATTGTTTAAAAGTGAACTTAGTGGAGTTTCTCCTAAGCAACGATGTCCATAATGTGATTGCTTGAGGTTTTCCTTCCTTGTCCATCTTCTACATTGAGAAAGAGAACCTATCTGCCTGAAAAAAACCAAACATGTAAGCCAGGATGGATGAGTACCAGAACATGCCCTCTATGGAGAACTGTGAAAACTGCTCGTGAATGTTCTCCGCCCGAAAAGTGTTGTAGTCAAACTGAGTGGTGAATTTTTCCTCGGTAGAGAAAATGGACAGAAAACCCAATATAGGCTCATCCACCCATGCATCTGAAAAATAACCAAGCAGACAACAGAGTGATGAAATGACTTGGTTTCCATTTTCCGAGAATAGGGAGGAAGGATAGGGGGGATTTGATTTGGGGAACTGAGCATCCCGTGGGAGAAAAAATTCAAATATCTGGGCTCTTTGAGGAAAAGATAATTTCTGTTATAACTTTGTTATGATTTCGAGATTGAAAGGGGATGTAGATTCACTTCTGGGTATCTGCATCATCTGATCAATTGCCTCTAGCATGATGAAGAACAAATTTTCTCCTGATGATGAGACTATGGCTCTTTGGTCGGGAAGGTAATGAGCTTGGCATTTGAGGGCAAATTCATGGAAATGATGGACCTGGGGAAAAATATATAAAGGAAGATTGGAATCCCAAAGCTTGATTTCATCGCTCTGATCTAAGAAAGTGTCTTTGAGCCATGAATGCAACTCCGTGAAGTCAACTTTGCACCTTGTGTCCAATATCAGATGATCTTTGTCGGCCAATGGGATCTTGTCGAGGTCGACAGGAGGTGGGAGGAAAGGATTTTCCTCAGCTTCTGCTTTCTTGGATTTTTGCGCCATTACTGTGAAGAGTACCTGCAATTCAAACAAAATGTTAGTGGTAATGGATGTGGCTGGATGAGGCATTGCAGAGGTGGAGGAAAATGAATCTTATGATATACAGGGAATGTGAATTGAATGGGAGATGGCCAAAACAAGGTTGAATTTGAGTGGACGGGTATCCGTTTGGGCGAACAAGGATAGGTTAGATGGAAAATAGGTATGTGGCTAGTCATAAATGGCCAACAAGTCATTTAGAGCGTGAGAGTGCAGGATAAAGGATGTCTGAAGTGTACCTGTGGTCGACATGTGCACTGGTGATTGGAAGGCGAATGGGAAAGATATGAACTGTAATAGTTAAATGGATGGGACATGCTGACGAGGTCATGACATGGAACTTGCAGAGGGTGGTGGAGAATCATAACACTGATAGGTGGTAAAAGTTTGGAGAGGGGGTGTTGGTATGCAATGAGGTGACGCCACATTACAATGGGGCCTGCCTGGATTTGTTTCATTCTGGACCCCCCCCTTTAGTTAAAGGCAAAATAGTCGAGGGGGGTTCCGGGATTCCTTGCTGATAGCTGATCTGGGTGCAGCTAGATCAATCGTTGATCTGGGCGCATTGTTTAACATCATGGTGGATCCCCCCCCCTCCGTTAAAAGCAGAATGGTCATGGGGGTTCTAGAATCTTTTGTGGACCGTCCAATTGTGTGTTTTTGGGATGGCCATAGATCTGAGTGCACATTTTAAACATATTTTCAGACCCCCCCCCCCCACCATTAAAGGTCGGACGATCGAGGGGGTATGAAATCTTTTCAGAGCCGTAGATCTAGGCGCTCACCGCTCAATCATAGATCTAGGCCCGATCTTTAATTTTCCAGGGCATGATTCAACATATGGCGTGGGACTTAGGCTTAATGACTTTTTATGGGTTTTGCGCACTGCTTCTTCTTCTCTTTATCACCATGGGATTAGAAAAAACACTTCATCATCCAAAATATTGCATTTTTCATCAATCATCATACACATTTATTAAAAAGAAATTGTTTAACCTATATCCTACCCTACATCATTTGTACCTTTAGCCTAGCTTAGACTGTTGGACTAAGAAAATACTCTACCGAGGGGCTATTTGACCAAGATTAGGTTGTTTGGTCAAATTTATTCACTAACTAACCTATCGTCTTGATAAAGATTAGACAGTTTAGTCAAGCTTATTCACTGAGACTATCAACATCAATTTAAAAGGACTTGGTTGTGCTTAAACTATATGGACCAAGCCATTGTTATTGCATGGGGCTTCATTTAATTTCTTTTATGCCCTCTTTTATTCTTTTCTCATTTTCTTTTTCTTTTTTGTAATGCAGTAGTCTGTGCAAATCAAAAAAACTGAAGGGAACAAAAATACAATCAACAGTTGATCCTATAAATTATAGGGTTATAACACATCTGGCAAGTTTCCTCACTGGTGGACAGGAACTAGATACTAAGTCTGATTCTCTAGGAGTGATTCATACTCCTATTGCATGGCTACTTCCCATAATGGATTTCCCATAGCCTCACTTTAGGCCTGTGGACCATAAGATTGAACCATATAATAATGCATGGGAATCATTGGTTGAAAATATGAAAATACATTAGAAGGCTCCTCATGATGAGATCGAGTCCTCCTCAAATCTAATGGATCCCCTGCAAGGTTGCCTGCTTCTTGAAGTGTGGACTGTTCCCACTTGGGCATCTGCTGAAGCTTCGACACTAAATCCTCATATGGCTATAATACCTGATCGTATCCATGTAAAAAATCCTCTGAGTATGAATATGTATCATCTAAGTGTATGGAATCATCATCTCTGATGTCTGAAACTAATGGAAGCCCAATAGTATCTGCATGTTACACTACTGGTGCATTGAAAATGAATCTCCTCAAACTGAACATTGCAATCAATGATGAGACGGTCTGTAGAGGGATAAATCAACCTATAACCCTTCAAATCATGTAGATATCCCACAAATATGCAATGTGTTCTATGTGGATTTAATTATTTCCTCCTTTCAGAAGGAATATGGGCCCATGTGTGAGATCCAAAGATGTGGAAGTGTGTGACATCTGGTTTGTCACATGTCCAAGCCTCAAAAGGTGTCATGTCCTTGATAAATATACGAGGATATATGTTATGTATGTAAGCATCAAAGTTAAGTGACTCAATCCAAAGCTTGGAAGGAAGAGACCTTGAATGCAACATGCAACTAGTCATCTCCTTGAGAGATTTTTTCTTCCTTTAAGCAACTCCATTCTGTTGTGAAGTGTATGGAACTATATGCTGCAATTGGATACCATCCTCATGAAAAATATTATGAACATATTTTTTGATATAATCCCCCCCATTTTCTGTACATAGGATCTTGATTTTCTTCCCAGTCTATGTCTCTACTAGAGCTTTGAAGTCTTTGAGATGCTCAACAACTTCATACTTTTTCCTACGAATATAAAACCAAGTATAGCGTGAGTAATCATCAATACATTTAAGTACATAACTTGCTTTGATGATAGATGAAGGTGGAAATGGACCCATGATATCACCGTGAACAAGCTTGAAGGAGGAAGAGGTTCTCCTTGCCTTCCCCTTTTCAAACTTCTCTTCAAGATGCTTGCTAAGAATGCATCCTTCACAAACCCCTTCAAAAAAGTGAATGTCTAGTAATCCTTTGACCATTGCTTGTTTGGAAAGTCACTACATGTAACTAAAGTTTAAATGACCAAATATCTCATGCCATAATATACTACTATCATCAACATCCATTAGTATTAAAGAGGAGTCATGGTTAACAAACTTAGTGAATTTATACAACCTTGATTTTGTGATCTACCTCACCAATTGAAATAATGGAATTTTCATGTATGTCAAGTACAAAAACTAAGTCTGATGTAAATTCAACATTTTACCTTTTTGAGTGATCTTATAATCTGAAAGAAGATTTATAGAAAGCTTTGGAACATGTAAAAAATTCTCAAAACTGCCATTAGGGAGTTCCACTCCTCCCTCTCTTGCTACCACTATTGGAGTATCATCCCCCATAAGAATAGGGGGTCTTGAGCATGAAATCAAAGAAGAAAATACTTCCTCTTTGGATACCATATGATGTGATGCACTAGAATATATAATCCATGAACCAAATGAGGAATTAATTGCAACTAAAGAATGATGATTACCTTTCTTAGGAGCATGATATTCTTCCTTCTTCTTCTTGGCTCCTTCAGGAATGAAGTTTCCAAGGTTGTTCTTTTGAAGTACCTATGCCATAATATCGATTTTCTTATTCATGCATGTGGATTCTTCATGATTTTTTTTATTGCAATAAGTGCACTTCTTTCCCTTCTTCTTCTTCTTTCCTTTGGAATTTGAAGAGTCTTTGGAACCTGAAGAATCCTTGAAGGGTTTGGAATATCCCTCCTTTCCTTTATGTTTCTATTTTTGATTGGATGTGTTGGCCCTTGACCAAGTTTTGAGGAACACTTGGTCATATTTGATCGTTTTTGGGACTTCGACAGCCTTTCAAATATGGAGCGTCGGGCGAAGAAGAGATCACGGGATCTCGGCCCACTTTGGGCCTTTTTTAGGGTTTTGGGTTAATGTAACGGGAAAGAGATGTTGGCCCGTGGGTTTACCCATGCATAGGCCCATTTTTGTAATCTATAAATAGATACTAAGACAATGTAAGGGGGGATGGATTAGTGCTAGTAATTAGATCTATGTGATCTGATGTGGATTGTAAAATCTCTGTGCATGATTGTAAGAGGCCTGCAGGGCTAAGTGCAAGTTGTTGTAGGAGGTTGGGAAAGGCTTTTTGATAAAGTGCAAGGAATAAGGATCTAGCGAGCTACGTAGATCTTCTATCCTATGCGGAGTAAGGATTGTTGAGGCTCAATGTTGTAACTGCTTGACTGAGATAATAAAGAAGAATATTTGGTGGACGTAGCCCTAGGGTGGGGGTGAACCACGTAAATATATGTGTCATGCTTTGTGTTGTTTCTTACATGTGTTGTCCCTCTCTTACTAAGTGATATGACATGTTTAGATAGATTTACTTATTCTTTGTGCTTATTATATGTGTATGAATAGTAGATCTGATGTGTATGAGGATGCTTAGTGCTGATATACTGGATTTGATCTGTTTTACTGTTGTTAAGTGTTGAAATACCCTAGATCTAAGTGAATACTACGATGCTCTATGCTTTCTGCGAAGTATAGTAAGGGTTGAATATTGATGAATGATAGATGCTAAGTACTCTGTAAGCTATTTAATCACAGATCTGTGTCCTAGCTAAGGTTGTAGACATTGAGTCTTGCAACCACCCCTGCCTCTACCTTGGGTGGAACTTCATCTGCTTCGCAGGTGTTTCCAAAAGGGCCAGTAGTTAGGGTTTTGTTGGTGAGATGTTGTATCATTGAACCCTGGGTATGCCCCTGTGCCAACAAATGGTTTCGTTGTTGGGACCTGAAACTATGATTGCTAGGAACTGAGCAGAAGAAGCTTTGTGAAAAGATTCATCCTGAAATTGTGAAAGCTCTATGCGTGGATATATGCCCTAGTGCGCAGTGATCCACTTGATCTGAAAAGCTCTGTGTTGAAGAAGGAAGGACAAATCTGAAGGAAAGAAGTCAGATCTGCAAGAAAAGAGGTTGATACTGAATAAAATAAGTAAGATCTGTAAGCTCTGTGCTCTGATAAAGGTAAAAATAGTTAAAAGTTCTTAGATCTGGAAGCTTTGTTCCCTGTAGAAGTAAAAGAAGTGAAATTTTTTGTTTCTAAAGTATGGATTTAGGTATGCTTGATAGATTTTGTCCTAGCTTGAAAACTAGGGCATTATTAGATGAAAGAACATTTGATATGAATAGATCTGATAAGAATAATGAAAGATATGTTATACTTATGCATAGAAAGAATTTTTGGACTAACCAATGGATGCAGGATCCTAGAAAGAAATTTTTGCAAGCTAGTCATTATGACCCTAGCAAGCAGTACAAGAAAAGTTGGGGATCATTGAAGAGAAAGAGAGGATTAACTCTTTGTTACAGTTGCAGAAGACCAGGACATCTTGCTAAGAAATGCCCTAGGAGAAACCCTAGTTGCCTCTGTTGTAAGGCTATGGACCATGAAGTACTTGATTTCCCTAGAATGATTGCTAGACTTGAAAAGATGAATATGGAGCAAACAAACCTTGAAGGAGATCAAGAGACTAAGATTATAGAAGAACCCCAGAAAGAATCAGATATTATGTTACGGAAAATGAAAGAAACCTTGGATGAACATAAAGATGCCAGTTTGTCAGAGATCTTCAAAGAAAAGGAGAAAATCGAAGTAAGAATAGGAGACTTCGACATTGACTGTGCTCTGGATGAGGGAACACAGATGAACATTATGACAAAAAGTACTTGGGAAATCCTAGGAAGGCCTGCTATGGTTCCTTCACTAGGAAAAACAGGGTTGTTTAAAGGAAAAATGGTAACCCTATGTGGCAGGATTACCCAAATAGCTATGAGTACACATGGAGCTTCGACAGAGGAATAATTCAAAGTTATTAAATTTATTGAGGACTATGCCCCATTTCCATCTTTGTTAGGCAAGATCTGGATTGAAAAAGATTAGATCTGAAA
The DNA here is from genome assembly GCA_010110895.2 of Picea sitchensis. NCBI lineage: Eukaryota > Viridiplantae > Streptophyta > Pinopsida > Pinales > Pinaceae > Picea > Picea sitchensis. Next base: position 9,551 of record SNQJ01S0188910.1, read on the forward strand.
AAAAGAAGAAAAGGAAGCCCTAGAACAGAAGAAGCAAGAACTCATGGAATTTATGACTAGAAAGTTCACCTACTTGATGGAAGAACAAGAGAACAAATCTAAGCTATTGAACACCAGGGACTTGGATGTCGAAGCTATAAGAACATTAGAGGAACCACAGAACACCAAAATACCTAATCCATATGATGAAGGAGTATTACCCTTGGATCTGAAGCAAGAATCTCAGCATCACGAAGTGACTATGTCGAGAGAAGATAAGAATCAGAAAGGAAAAAGGATGATCGAGATGAAGCTCACTGGGAAGAAGTATAGGAAGATAAGTAAGAAGAGAGCCAAGATCGAAAAGTTATAGAAGGTTCCAGAGGAAACTTTGCAGAAGGAAAAATCATAGGAATTAAGCTTCGCCGGGATATCATAACCGCGACATATGGAACTTCATCGTGGAAAAGAAATATAGTCGTTGGGCCTATATACCCATTCGACTTCCACCCTGAATGAATAGAAAAGAATTAAAGGATCACCCCCAAAACCCTTGGACCTCACCATAACAGACAAATCTATGACAATGGAAGCCTCATATCTATTACAAGAAGACCGTTGATGAATTTCCTATTTAGCTCGTCGCGCCATGCACAAAAGACACTTTTTCTAAATCGTGAATTTGAGCCTGCAATTGTGAAAAATGATTACTCTTCCCTTTCTCTCTACCTACGTTACTATGAGAACCTGAGCTATTGGTCCTGAGCGTACATGTTCGATGAATTTAGCACAACTGAAGAATCTGTAAGAGAGGTACTCGCTAGCCTTAGAGTCGAGAGAATCATGTCAGAACGAGGATTGTCTACAGGTGTAAAAGCATCATCCTCGGGAGCACTGCCAGCGTCCAATGACATGAAAAAGTAGTGGTAGTCCAATGCCATCTTCCACACCTATTACAACCAGTTGAAGATCACAATCTAGTCTACACTACACATCACCTCGAACACACTTCACAGGTTTAGACCATTGATGAAATTCAACGTGGACCACCACTTCATCTACATTAAAATGCGCACTGATGAGCATAAACAACAACTCCATTCATATTACAAGTTGAAAGAAGATGACTTGGAGGAGATTACCAAGGAATGGTCAGTGGACCTCCTTGTTCTAGAAGACCCCACAAAGATGTTCGATGTGGATATCCCTGAAACTATGTCGAACACACCTGGACCAAGCAAGGCTAAGAAAGATGAAGAAGTTCAAGATGTCAACAATACTTCTATGAATACTGCTTCGATCTCACCTGAGAAAGGAGATGATGGTGGAGAGTGAGGTGGCACAAAATTCGATCAAAACAAAGGAGAAGTTACTCCGCCTAGACATGAGGAGGATCCATCCAAGAAAATAAAGGTTACCCCACCAAAGCCTTCGTCTCGGAAGAAATCTAAAGCCACCAGGACTACATTTAAGACTACCCTCACCAAATATGACTATGACTTCTTAGTCATTGTGTTGAATGATGCTTCATTGGAGATTGTAGAAAAGAAAGAAGCGAAATAGGAGGAGGTATTTAACCGAATCAAGGGTGAACTTCAAGAAGTGTAGCAGACACTACAGTCCAACTGCACAGTTTCTACTGCACCCTTGACAATTGGAACAAAATAACTAGGAGATGAGCTAGCCCAATTGAACCAGATCACCGATAAAGTTGAATCTCACCTTCGACGAGCTCAGGAAGGGACAGTGCAAGCCACCCAGGCTTTGGCGCAGGCACAAAAAGACATGCTAGAACAATACAGTAATGTAGAACAAGAAAAACTAGCTCTTCAAACAAAGTGGGAGGAAGATAAAGAAGAGATACAACAGAGAAAATATCAGTTTCTCACAGAGAAACTCAAGATAAAGGAACTGGTCAATAGATCACTTCACTCTGTGACAGTCATCGAAGTCCAGAAAGAAGAACGGGTTCCACAACAAGTGGCACAACTAGAAGGAGTGATCTAGCAGCTTCAATAACGCATCGCAGATCTGGAACTTCGTACTGTTCCTGAGACCCCTCAAGATATAAGAGACCTAAGAGAGGAAACTGCTTGTAGCACAGTTGGTAGATTGAAATCCCTTGAATTGGAATGCAAGAAAATGACTAACAGGAGCACTCAGACATATGAGACCCTCACATAGAGCCCATAATTACAGGAATTTTAGTCACACCTCCAAGAAACAAAGAAGCATGCAGATATGTTACAAGCGTAGCTAAAGACCTTAACACCAATTGAAATAATGAAGAGGTTTCTAGAGTAGTGCACAACCCAGTAGTAGATCCACACCATCTAGAACAAAGTGATGGAAGTCTCTCAATGACTTCAACCAGTGCAAGAAAAGGCGTGCTAGATGTTCACTGAAGTTGAAAACTAAGGAGTAGAACTTGAATAGGTTGTGCATACAATAGAACAATGCTTGTAAGGGCCAGTGAACAAGGCACTCATCTAGGAGTTCACCGAGCAAGAGGCAGTAGCAAGACAATAGGTCAAAGTATCTCAAGCCAAGTTCGAAGAACGCGAAGAAGAATTGAATAGACTTGAGTGACTCGGGATGAGTCACAGGTGAGTGTTAGGGGCCTGTTGGCCCTTGACCAAGTTTTGAGGAACACTTGGTCATATTTGACCATTTTTGGGACTTTGACAGCCTGTCAAAGATGGAGCGCCAGGAAAAGTAGCTATCATGGGATCTCAGCCCACTTTGGGCCTCTTTTAGGGTTTTGGGTTAATGTAATGGGAAAGGGATTTTGGCCCGTGGGTTTACCCATGCATACGCCCACTTTTGTAATCTATAAATAAATACTAAGACAATGTAAGGGGGGATGGGTTAGTGCTAGTAATTAGATCTATGTGATCGGATGTGGATTGTAAAAGATCTGTGCATGATTGTAAGAGGTTTGCAGGGCTAAGTGCAAGTTGTTGTAGGAGGTTGGGAAAGGATTTGTGCTAAAGCGTAAGGAAGAAGGATCTAGCGAGCTATGTAGATCTTATGTTCTGTATGGAGTAAGGATTGTTGAGGCTCAGTGATGTAACTGCTTGACCGAGATAATAAAGAATAAGAGTTGGTGGACATAGCCCCAGGGTGGGGGTGAACCACGTAAATCTGTGTGTCATGCTTTGTGTTGTTGCTTACATGTGTTGTCCCTCTCTTGCTAAGTGCTATGACATGTTTAGATAGATTTACTTATGCTTTGTGCTTATTAGATGTGTATGAATAGTAGATCTGATGTATATGAGGATGCTTAGTGATGATATATTGGATTTGACCTATTTTATTGTTGCTATGTTATGAAATACCCTACATCTAAGTGAATACTATGATGCTCTATGCTTTCTATGAAGTATAGTAAGGGTTGAATATTGATGAATGATCGATGCTAAGTACTCTGTAAGATATTTAGTCACATATTTGTGTCCCAGCTAAGGTTGTAGACACTTGAGTCTTGCAACCACCCCTGCCTCTACCTCGGGTGAGACTTCATCTTCTTCGTAGGTGTTGCCGAAAGGGCTGGTAGTTAGGGTTTTGTTGGTGTGCTCTTGTAGCGTTGAACCCTGGGTCTGCCCCTATGCCAACATGCTGACCCTTTTCCATCTTGTATGGTGAGTGCATGTGCTTTGGTTTCCTTAATTAGATCTATATGAATGAGTTTTGTCTTCTCATGTGTGAGAGAATTAACAAACTGCTCCATGGTAGGCATTTTCCGATTTGATCCCAAGAGATATCTGCTAGAATGGAAAGAGGAGACATAGACAACATATTATGGTCCTAGATTAGCCAAGATTGTTAGAATAAGTTGGTTCTCTTGTTTAGAATTGTCAATATCACAATATTCCAAGATCAATATCAAATATTTAAACTTGGTAAATAAATCTTGTATATTATTAAAACTTTTAGGATCCAAGGTATTCAACTCTACCTCAAGCATATTACCTCTCATCTCATCCTACTTTCTAAAGAGATCTTCCAAGGTGGTCCAGATATCATTTGGAGTCTTGCATGCAACAACATGAAACCATAAATTATTTGAAATTAATTCAAGAAGAAGTCCCGTAGCCTCATCCTTACAGTTCACCCATCTGGTCTTGTTAACATAGATGATTTTAGGGGCTAAATTTCGCAAATGGGCTAATTTTCCATGGTTTTTCCCAAAAAAAGATTCGCCAATCTCCATTTTCTAAAAATGATTCACCCAAATTCCATAGAATATTATTGTTTCACCTTACAAATCACCAAAATGTTATAGAAACTATATAAAATCCTTAGAAATTTGAATATTTTTACAAAACTATCACCAAACATTTCACATTTTTCATATTAAGGATTAATACTATTATCCCACATTTCTACATTTTAATACAAATTTCCATTTTAATACAAATTTCCATTTTAATAGATTTCTACATTTTAATACAAATCATCCATGCTTGTTAATCACCGATGTAGGTTCTGTTTTTGTCGCCATCATCAAATTGTACAATCCTTTCCTTTTTAGTTGGAATTCAACCTTCATATTCCATTCAATATAATTGTATGGTATGAAAATTATCACCAATTTTGACTAAAGAATTGGTGTCGTATCCATCCCTCTTATTGGTTCTAAAAACTCTAAAAATTAACCCTCAATTTGCAGGTGAAAATCCTGAGAAATCAATGCAAAAAATCAATTTTTGAAGAGTGTCTCACCATGTCTGAAGGACATAGTGGGAAATTTTCGAACCCTGTTGGAAGGGGAAAATGAAACACTATCACACCCTATGTGAAGGCCATAGTGAGACACTCTCGGACCCTATCTAAGGATAACATGAATTATTGTCCATGACACTTGTAATTTTGTAAGTTTTCCTATGACCAAATTCACCTTTTGACAGGGAGAGGGTAAGACATTATCGGATACACATATTACACTCTTCAAAACTCCAATTTCTCTCTTCTCTAGCCTATCTAGTTTTCTCCAAGTAGCTCAACTTTGATACCATGTCATTGTTTCATGAAAACATGCATAGGAGACCTAGCTAAAGCAAGTACAAACAAAGATTATCAATAAAATGATGAGAGATTCAATATGGAAGAATGAGAAAATCTATTCATACTACTCCAATGAGATAATAAATGATTAGACAATGAATGAGTGATATACACTCATATAGGAAAGAATATTCCATAATTAATAAAAGTGAACAAACAATGAGATTTTCTTAGGAATGCATGCATAATAATGATGGTATAAAATAGAAAGTCTAAAATAGAACTAGCTCCAATAAACTCCCACTGAACTAGTGAGTCGAAAATATAAATATTTCCAACAATTTCTTCCTTGAGAAAAGGAAAAGGAAATTTTCCTTGGAGGATTGGAGAAATAGTATTGAAAAGTATTAGAAACATCGATGATTTTTTGGTTCAATTCAACCAATTCAATTTAAAACTAGCAGATGAATTCAAAGGGTTCGATCCTAATTAGATGTTCATGGATCATATGATTTTTGTGGATTACAATGTTTCATTTTTTAATACATTTTTATTTGGAGAGTAATAAGGGGATAGCCATAATCCTCAAGAAATTCCTATTGAAAGAAATAAAAAAGATATTGAAACTATGGTTAGCACTATCAGATAGTTGGCTTAGGTTGATGGATAGTTGGTATGGATTGTTGGTTTTCATTGATGTCAACTATTGGAGAGTGATATTGTAGATTGATTTCAACCCTTGGTGATTTATGTCAACCCTTGGAGAAAGTCCGGTAGCGAATTCTGATAGCACAAAGGTTTGGGTAATGGACCCAAGGTTGTTTCATGTATAATGGTATGTGTTTTAATATATTTTAAGGTAAGACTATTATATATGGATAGCACATGTCATTCCAATTCTGGTGGTATGTGGAACATCACATAACTCCTCACGGTTAGAGAGTTATGGCCATCAGAAGTTGGAGAACCCAGGTTTGGGTAATGGACCCAAGTTTTTTTGATGAATAATGGTATGAATTTTGATATATTTGAATGTAAGACTATTCTATATGGATAGTACATGTCATGCCATTTATGGTGGTATGTGTAACGTCACATAACTACTCACAGTTTGAGAGTTATGGCCTTACGAAGTTGGAGGACCCTCATATGTTGGCTTGAATCCACAAAAGGTCAAAGAAGTCAAAGAGCTTGCAGAGAAGAAATTATTATTTAAATGATAAAGTAAAGTGACAAAGTCAAGAAGGATTATTTAAATAATAAACTGAAGTGACAAAATCAAAGAACATTATTTAAATGATAAAGCGAGGTGACAAAGTCGAGGATGAATATTTAAATGATAAAGTAATGTAGAAATTTCTAATTATGGAAAGTGGTTAACCCTAAAAATGAGGAAAATAGGTTAAGTGACCTAGAAATGGGTTAAGTGATCTAGAAATAGGTTAAGTGACCTAGAAATGGGTTAAGTGACCTAGAATATGCTTCGAAGGAAGATATCTGGAGAGTATAAATAAGAGGCAAGGCTCTCTCATTTAACAATACACTTGAGAATATTGAATATCTATAGGTGACTGAGGTAACCAAAGGATATATAAGACAAATTTTAGAGGGAAGGTGAAGAAAATAAGGCCAGAATTCAAGGTAGGATAAGTTCTTTTGATGATTCTTTCTAAGATCCATTAAAAAAATATTCTGTGCGGGACACTCTCTACAAGGTCTCTCTCTAGAATAAGCCAGAATTCAGAAACATCTTTATTCATTACATGTACAAAGTTATGATTATTTCAAGTTAGGGTTGTTGACTAATCCCAAACTAGTCATGTGAGACTAAAGAAAAGTTTGATGAAAATGCTAGTCTCTTGTTGTGAAAGTTAAGGAAGGTTTGCAGGTATGTGATCACATAAACCAGGTCTAGTACAGAGTTACAAATCATATTTGGATGATGAAATTGATGAGGGCTTTTGGATAAGGTACATGTTGGGTACATGGCTGAGACAAGTAGTTGATGAGTTGGCACATACATGAGGTGTATAGTTGATGATGTTGGTACATCTTGATGACTCATAGTTGATGAGTAGTTGATAAATGATTGGTACATACTTGGAGACACTTGTTAGTAATATTGTTGACACATGGTTTATGGATGATGTAGCATACTTGTATTGGTATATTATTAGAAGAAGATATTGATCTTGGTGATGATTATGAGTTGTTGTGTTATGGTTGGTTGATGCACATATTTGAGAGTTGTCTTGGTGAGTAGATTTGATTTGGTTGATAATATTGATGAGATAGGTTGTTGTGATAGGTTGTTTGGACAGGTTGTTGTGACAGGTTATTTGTACAGGTTTGGTGCATGGTTGATGCACTTGTTCATGGTATAGGTTTTGTATAGGTTTGGTGCATGGTTGATGCACTTGTTCATGGTACAGGTTTTGTATAGGTTTGGTGCATGGTTGATGCACTTTTTCATGGTAAATGATTTGTACAGGTTGGTGCATAGTTGATGCACTTGTTTATGGTACAGGTTGATTACAGGTTAATTAGTATAGGTTTACAAAAGTATACCTCACAGTGATAGTGTGACAGTGGTTCCATAATTCTACTTATACATCAGGGCGGTTGGATGGGGAAACTGGAAAAAAAAGGAAGTTGGTGCTTCAAATGAATGTAATTCTTCAAGACATATAAGAAAAAGAATTATGTAGTTTTCTCTCGCTTTAGGTTTCCACATAAAACACTGGTGTACTATGTATGTGTATGATTGTTCCTTTGTTCATTGATTATTTACTCTGCACTTATTGGATGATAATGCTTCATTGATATAACGCTTGGATTATATGGTTAAAAATGATTAAAATTCTCTATTACTGATTCATCCCCCCCCAGTAATCCAACAATTGGTATCAGAGCTGGTTCCTTCAGGAAACAGTTTAACCACTGGAAGGAGATCATGGATTATTCTAAGAATGGAGTACCAATGTTTAATGGTCAGAATGGTTTTAAGTATGAGATGTGGAGCATAAGGATGAAAGTAATTTTACAGGCACAGGGAAATTGTTTTTGGCTATCAGTTGTTACAATATATGATAATTCCAAAAGGGTAAAGAATGCAGCCAAGAAGGAATTGAGGAAGAATAACAAAATAGAAATGGATTTCATATAGGAAGGATTACCTAATCTGATAAGAGAAAAGGTTGGTAAATGTTCATCAGCAAAAGAAATTTGGGATAAGTTGCGTGACATATATTCTTCACCCATCACAGATTCAGAAAATGCCAAAGAAGATGCAGATACAAATCAAGAAGAATTATGTTCACCATGTCAAGCAGATTCAGAAGATGAAGAGTACATAATCACCAAAGTTTGTTGTTTTGTTTTAATTGTGAAAAACATGGACATCTTGAAATAGAATGCCATGAAGGAAATGCGACATAAAAACTAATTGAAAAGGAATACAATTATGAAGAAGAATTGATTAGTGCTTTAGATGAACTAAGAGAAGAAAAAAATTCACTCAAGAAAGAATTGATGAAACAAAAAGAAAGTTTTCACATTTTTTAAGAAGCCCAACAGGTCATTGAGAACTTGAGAACTCAGTTAGAAGAAGTCAGAAAGATCAAAGAAAATATTTAATATCAAAAGTAGTGTTTGGAAACCAACATAGCAGCACATAAGGAAGAAGCAAAAATGAGAGAGAAGATATTGATAGATCATCTTAAGGAAAGAACTAACGATCTAAACCAGCTTG
>SNQJ01S0188911.1:7591-25878 GCA_010110895.2 Picea sitchensis
GGTAGACCCATCGTTTTATAATGTTTTTAATCCTCATTTTTGGATCGGCGATCCTCCATCTAAGCTAACTACCAACGCTAAAAATGGAAAATCCATGCAGAGTATTAATTACATAATAAACTTGAATGGGCGATCTCATGACATGAAGTGTCATGAGATTCGCCTCAAATAACAACTTCCAGTAAATGCGTCTCTGCATACGTTCTTCTTTGAATAGGAGTCTGGCTTGTATGTTGAAGTGGCATCAAACTTTTATGAAGCTTCATGAGCAAAAAGGAGGTCGTGTCAACATATGATAATCTGCAATAGAGTAGTCAAAAAGAGTTGCATCCCAATATTGCATTAGTCCATAGTATGCATTATTTTAATTAACATTCAAAAGATTAAAACATTTGCAAAATGTATTAAAAGATGATCTTTTTACCTTAGAAACATGGATAGGTAGGGCAAAAGGATATAGGCTAGAAATGCAGCAAAATAGATAGATGTTTGTCAAAAGTAGATATAAGATGCTGGTAACTAGTGCAGAACAGGTGAAAAACAAGTCAAAGATATGCAAAAATAGAGGTCATATTCATGGCCCAAGATAAGATGCTGGTAATGTTTTTGGACACCGGGCTACTCCGAGACCATCGAGCCATATGTTGTCGAATATTGTATACCAGTGTCACGGTTGGTGGGAGGAAGGATGGTGATAAAATATGTAAGGAATATAGCACTTCGATATGTCTTATTCACCATCACCAAGTTAGCGGGGAACACTAGTGCCCATCTAGATTCTAAATCCTAAATTTCTTATGCCATTCAGTGTTTGGAACCAAGACTATTCAACTGGAGTGCAAGGTTCCTAAGGAATTTCAAACAGAATATATCCAAATACAGGACTGGTAGGAAAAAACAGTTTGGATATGGTTCTTTCTTGGTTTCATTTTTTCTAGAGCGGATCCCCTAGATGCAACCACAGGTTGCAATGATAGCACGTCCTGTGACCGAGCCTCGCATGGAGAGGTGGACCAGTCTCTCCCCTAGGTTGGGGAATGAGGCCTCGACTTTCAGATTCACTGTCAAATTCTTTGCATGGTGGAGGAGGCAGTTAGTGGTGATTGAGGACTTCCCCTATGTTGGGGTATATTTCAGAAGCAGTGTTGACTTGGTACTTCCCGAGGGAATACAATGGGATGCATCAGGTACGAAAGATTATAACCTTGTAACAAATTTTTTATTTTTTTTATTTTATACGTTGTTAGTTGTACAACAAGGGATCTAAACTATTTTGTTTTCATCATGCATACAAAGGTGCATCACATTCGGCGGAGATGTCGGCACTGGGGCGTCGCTAAGATGCACAGGTGACAATCGAGCATGAATTTATAGCGGGAGGGCTCCAAGAGGTGGAGAGGAACATGTGGGGTTTGATGATGGGTGTCCCACCCATGACGAGGAGAGATGTGCCTCTACACTTGTAGCGACATACAGTATATGAAAGCCTCAATCATTTACTTCAATGGGTGACATGAGTGGTAGTTTTCTATGCAGAGCGCAACATGATACAGGAGGATGATTAGATTCCTCGATCATTTTGTAGTCCTTATGATGATACTATGGGAATAAAGACCCAAGTTATTTCTCGTCATGTACTTTTTTATGATGTATTTCAAAAAAGTTTTTTTATCACACATATATATTTATACGAGTTTTGCGGTGCCTACCTATGTTGAATTTTTTGTTTTATGTGATGTTTTTGTACATATGATTTATATTTCAAATGTTTATCTATGCGCAATATACCAATCCAACATGTAATTCATTAATGAATCCGTGATCATGTTGATTTCTCTCAATATGTGTCTATACTCAAGAAATTCAAAATCTCTTTCGAGATGATGAACCCTTAGATGGAGATGTAGTAAAGTAGAGTTGTGAATGGTGTACTCACAATTTAGTTGATGGGCCACGATTTTGGAGTCGAGGTTTATAATCAATTGAGATATACCTAGAGAGGAGGCTTTGGTTAAGAGTTTGATGATGGTGTGATACTATGCAACTTTTTTTGTTGCAAATCCCTCCTAAAATCACTAACTCGCCAGAGTGGTAGATGACCCAAACTGTAGAAGCAATGTTTTTGGTATGTCGACTAGCACCATCTGTAAACCTGAAAAAAATATGGGAAAGGATGATGTCATATGTGCATGAAATCACAAATAAAAGTATAAGCAGCTGAGATAAAACTCGCGCATGCAAACAAAAAGAGACACCAAGTCAAAATTATATAGTACAATAATGTACAAAGCACACATGCAAGATATTCTATGCATAGTACTTCTTGAGTTAAATCCCATTTCGAGGCTCACCGAGAGATATCCCATCGTAGTATACTAACTCGTACGTGCCTCTGTGTAACATGTGTTTTATGATGTATGGCTCGTGTTACATGGGTTCTAAATTCACTGCCCCTAGTTTGTCATGATCTTGATCATAGACTAGGACTAGATATCCTTCTACGAAAATGCAAGGTTGGATGGACTTATCATATTGATTTTTCATGTGTTTTTTATACATCTCGTTGATGAGAGCAGCATCGTGACATGTTTCATCCAACTTGGTCAGATATAAGAATCGTTCATCTTCATCATAAGTGTGGGGTAATATTTCTACGATAAGTTTCAATGAAGGAATCTTCCATTCGATCGGTAATACCACTTCTATCCCATATACTAACTAGAAGGGTGTAAATCGAGTTGCAGTTTTAACTGAAGTTCGATACGCCCAGAGTGCGAAGAATAGTTGCAAGTGCCAATAGGTTTTGTTCACTCCCACCATGTGTTGAAGCATGGTCTTCAAGACTTTTTTGATGGCTTCAACCTGTCCATTTTCTTGAGGATATTAGGGGGATGAGTTTTCGTGGTGAAAACCTAGCTTGGTGCGCAATTCACCCATCATCTGGTTCTGGAAATGTGATCCATGATAAGTTACAATAGCTTGTGGTACACTGAATTGAGTGATAATGTGGTTAAACACAAATAGTGCTACAATGAGGCCATCATTAAGGAATCTAGGCATAGCCTTAGCCCATTTAGTGAATTAATCGACGTAAATGATGATGTAACTGTGCCCAACAACTGAGGTAGGCTTACATTGCATAAAATCGATGCCCCATTTTGCAAACGGCCCAACAGTGACAATGGTATGAAGTGGAGCTGGGTGGGTATGTTATTTCTTCTGAAATATATGATAGGGTGGGAATTTTTTGACGGCCTCGATTCAATCTTTGAATATGGAATGACAAAAGTAACTGGCGCATAGAATTTTTTGGGTTGTATCCATCCCAAAAAGATAACCACCACAAGCTCCAAGGTGACAGTCATTTAAAAATTTCTCATCCTCTTCATGGGTTAAGCAACGTCAGAGGACAGTATCAATTCCATGGCGGTACAATGTATCACCAATGATAAGGTAGTGTTTTGAGTGGTTTTTGATGTGATGTCATTCATCACGTGAAATACTAGGTTGAAAGCGTTGGGTTTCAAGATAGAGAAGAATATCTCCATACCAAGGATCGTACGTACTAATAAGGAACATGGATTTGTCAGGAAGGGAATCATTGGGCTCAATATCATCATTAGTATGGGGAAGATCACAAATTAATTCTGTGAAAACCAACTATTTCTTAGCTTTTGATTTGGCTAACTCAAGATCGAATTCGTGGAGAATGATGATCCATTTGGAATTTTTTCCCCCGAGTACTTGACGAGTCAAGATGTGGTACATGGGGTTCGATTCGTTGATGACCGTGGTAGTGCGTAACAGAATGTAATGGTGAAATCTCTGGATGGAAATAACTATTTCCAAAGCCAACTTTTCAACATGTGAATACCGAAGCTCGGGACCGAATAAACTTTTACTCAAATAGTAGATCACATGTTCTGTGTCGTCATCCTCCTCTTGTACTAACACCATAGAGATAGTGGAAGTAGAGGAAGCCAAATAAAGGAAATAATCTTTCACATAATTCGTTAGATGCAAAAGAGGTGTGTTTGTTAATGCATGCTTAAGAGCATCAAATGAGCACTGAGAAGATGCATCCCAGATGAAAGGGGCATATTTCTATAGCAATCTCATGAATCCTTTAGTGATTTTGGCGTAATTGCAAATGAAGCGGCAAAGAAAGTTTTCCTTCCATTGGAAACTTTGCAGTTGGGTGAGGTTGTTGGGAAAAGGTAAAGAGAGAATGGATTTTACTTTTAAGAGATCCACCCTATTCCTTTCTTTGGAGACTACGAATTCGAGGAGTCTCCTTGATTCGACAGCAAAGATGCATTTATGGGGGTTCAAACGTATGTTATAAAATTGGCATCGAAGAAAGATGGATCATAGGTGACCAATGTGGTCTCATTGATGAGACAAGTGAGTGGGTAAGTCATCGAGGTAGGGTTCAAAAATATGTTTGATATCGTGGAATTCATACAACATGGCCCGCTGAAAAGTGGCTCTAGCGTTTTTAAGGCCAAAAGGTAATTTCTGATAAGAGAATGTCCCCCAAGGGAAGATGAAGCTTTTTTTATGTTGATCAACTGGTAAAATGTTGATCCGGTTATATCGAGAAAATCCATCCATAAAAGAGAAAATGATGTTTTCGGCATAATTATCGATAATTTGGTCGATAAAGGGTGTAAGGTAATTGTCCTTGGGACAAGCCTTATTAAGATCCTAATAATCGACATAAAAATGAATTTTCCCCTATTTTTTGATGACCGGGATGACGTTGGAAACCCATTCGGTCAGAGGGACAGGGTAAATAAAACCATATTTCAAACGTTTTTCTACTTCTACCTTGATTGTCATGGTTTTATTAGAATGGACCGGGTGAATTTTTTGTCTCACAGGTTTAACTCTCGGGTAATTTTTGATTTCATACACAATGATCAATAGATCGATCCCTGGCATCTCTTCGTAGCTCCAGGAGAAGACGTGACGAAATTATTTAAACAAGGAGGTATAAGTTTCAACTTCTTCAACTGAACAATTGGCGCCTAGTTGTATGTTTTCCACAATACCTTCTTTAATGGGTATGTCGACTATAATCGTGGAAGAGATGTTTCCCAAATTCCCCTTAGAGACAGTATCCTGAGTGAGTATTGGAGATTGGGGAGAGTCGATGATATCATTTGGAAAGATAGATAAAATATATTTCTATATGTCATTCAAACTGGGAAGAAGGATGAACGATGATGGTTTTCATCCCATGGTACCTCTTCGATACTAATCATTTCCATAATAGATTCATCGGATGGAAAAATATGTAGGATAAAATCGAAAGTAGAGGACAGGGAATCTAACCAGGATGGTAACGACTAAGTCATAGACACTAGTAGATATTGGTCTTCTAGTGAAGGAGATTCAGACTAGATGGCATTGTATTCAGCCTCTATGGGACTAAGCTGAATGGTATCACCCGGTGCATCAAATTCTAAAGGACTAGGCATGATCCATGGATCAAATGATTCCAAGTATTGATGAGCCATATTCGAAATCATATTGATCATTGCAATGTGTTTCATAGTGGAAGGAAGAGGTGTAGGGAAGGCACCCATGAGAGAAGAGTATTTCAAGAGACCAACCCCAACACTTTCATAAGCAATTTTTTAGTCTCTTAGAAAAGGAATGTTGTTGGTCGTTTGAGTGCGAGCATCAGGGATGCAATAATCTAACTGATTGATGGTCACAATTTTACCTTGATGAGGGAATTGGACGCATCGAAAAACTGATGAAGTGAAAATAGTCATACCATAGAATCAACTTCTCTCTAGCAACAGGTTATAATCGAGGGGACCATCAACTACTTCTACATCTACGAAAACGGTTTTTCCACCCAATTGAATGGATAAGTATTGTAATAATCCATGAGTTTGGAAAGCTCTTCCATCAAATGCTTGTAACATGGTGGGATATTGATTGAGACTAGGTGATTTAAGGCCTTTCTAGCAAGCCAAATACATGACACAAGTGGATGTCCCCTCGTCCAAGATCATGCGATGAATATGTTGATTATGGACAACAACATCAATATGGAAATCAAGTTGGTGAGAGAGTTGTGATTTAAAATTATCCAGGTTAAACGTGATATTGTTAGATGACTCGAGATCTATAGCTCTGATGGCTTCCAAGAGAGTTCTACTTTGACTAGGTTAATGTTGTAGAACTTCGAGAACTCACATAACGTAAGGTGATTGAGCCAAATCTTCAACAATGTTGTAGTTTTGAGTAGCACGCGAGTTTGGATTAAAGGTCAATTTTTGAATACTCTTGGGAGGGCGTTGAATAGAGTCAAAGTTGGGTTTCTCGATCAGAGTGGTCCAGATGGAGGGGTAATTGTAGTAGGCGGGGGATTCGGTGTAGTACTAGTAGTTACTTTCTCCTTATCAGGTTTATCTGGAGGTGTGTCGTATGTCATAGTACGAGTGGTCAAATCTATCCCATTAAACATGTAAATATGTGCACTTGATGAAGCTTCCTCGTTTGGAGGATGATTTGGATTACCTATTGTTGGAGGTGCAGGATTTTGTGAAACCAATGACTGCTGATGTGGAAAAGGATGTGTCAACATAGCAGGTTGAGAATTTCCTTTGAAAAGTTTAGCAACTTCGTCTTGATGAGGAAAATCTCGTGTGTAGTGATCGTCACCACAAATGAGACATGGAAATTTCGGTTTGCACTATGATTTCTTCTCAGTAGCAGGTGGTTGTGCTTCTGTTTTTTCATTTTCGGTTTGATTATTGTTTTTCTTTGGTTTATTCTTATTTTTCTTTTTCTCCCCTGACTGTTGCGGACAAGCAGATTGAACTGCATTCACCTCAGATACTTGAGTCGGGGTGGAGCTTGGTGAGAGTGAATTTGATCCAATAGCAGGGGTGGTGACTGAGCGATTAGTCATGTTGGTCGATTGTGAACTGGATTGGGTTTTGATGGAAGCGATAACTCCATCTGCGTGAGCGGTGGAGGACATTTTTGATAGATCGGTTGATTTACGGGGAGCGTTCAGAATAAATTCATAAAAAGTATCGGATTGGGAATAAACTAAGTCTAGCTACTAGGCATGATAAATGGATTCCTCTTTAGTAATAAAACCACCCATGGATACGTCATGAGAAATCGGAGGCAAAAGAGATTTGGTGAATCATTCAGCTAGCAATTGGTCAGGAATGGTTGCTTTGATCAACCGTCATCGACATCTCCACTCATGAATATGATCAGAGATATGTACGGAGTTGGTATGATGAAGGGAAGTAAAAAGTTCTATGCCAGTCTTGTAGCGGATAGGTAATTGGAAGTGTGTGAGAAAATCCATGGTAAGTGAATTAAAATCTTGAAAATTTTCACGTTGTAACTCAATGTACCATTTGGCAGCCGAACTCGTAAGTGTACATTTAAAAAGATGTAACCGGATAGAATCATCCATTAGTGAATTTGATGAACACCATAGATGAAAATTCATAACATGGTTATTAGGCTCTTCACCAGGTTTACCATCAAATTTCATAATATTGGAAGGTAATTTAGCAGGAATAACTGGCCAAAATGGAGAATGTAATATGGGATCATTTGTCAATATCAATAGATCCAGTAGATCTAGAGTGGCTATGAATAGTAGTTGTCAATTTACCTGAGGATGATACTAGTGTGGTGTTGGCATAGGGGCAGACCCAGGGTTCATCTCCAAGAGTGCACCAACAAGCCCTAACTATGATACCTTTCGGTAACACCTGGGAGGCAGATGCAGTCTCACCTGAAGTAGCTATGGGGGGGTTGCAGGACAGAGATGTCTACAACCAAAGGGAATATCAAGTGGATCGAATAGAAGGAAAACACAACATTTATATATCACTTACCATTTTATCTCTACTCTGCACAACTATCTATCAGATCTAATCACAGTAATGCACTAGCAGTATATCAAATGACAAAGAACGGAGCATAAATCACACATGACACAAGATATATGTGGTTCACCCTCTCTCTAGGGATACGTACACAGAACTGTGCTTTATAATATATTAATATGACGCATATAGTTCTTGTCTTCACTCTTAGCTAGCAGATCTTCCTTCTTCTCCTCTCCATCTCTCCCCTTCCTGTGCACCCAGCTACAGGACTGATCTTTGCACCTAGCTGAAGATCTCACAATACCATAAGGCTCTTGCACTTAGAACTTCTCTCTCACACAACAATAATCACTCATACCAATAACAAAACTAGAATGAAAAATACCAACAACAATAAACAAAAACAACAACAACAACCCAAACCAAGTCCTCTTGACCTTTATTTATACATTACAATATCTCACTGACATCCTTAGGCCAAGACCTAAGTGTCAAAACCCTAGGTGAGTAAAACCCTAGTTCAACTTGACCCGTGTTTTCAGGGCTTCGCCAACCTGTCTTTCCTTCCTTCTCGCGCGATGCTCCAAAGCATCCAAAGGTGGATTTTTTTGCTTGTTGAGTTGTCCATGATCTGTCTTCCTTTCCCATCTGTCATCCTCGATCTCCTTGTCTAGCGGTTTGTTTTCTCGGACTTTGCTTCGTCTTTTCTTCTCTTCTACTCACTTTGAACCAGTAACAGTCACTGTGTCTTCCATGTAGTTCGCATTTTTCCTTTTCTTCCTTGATATTCACTTACTTCCATACCCAAGGGCCAAAAGGCCCCCAACACTCACCTATGACTCATCCTGAGGCACTTCATATCTGATACTTTTGTTTTGCTTCAACTTCAGACTACGCAAGGCAGCCTTTAATTTCAGCTCTATGCCTCCTTTCCTTCCTTGTGCAGACTGTCTTTTATTTGTTTGGTACCCAGTTTCAACTACACCTGGTACCTAGACCCTTTTCCTTATGCTTTTACTGAGACCTGTGAGGCATCTGGTTGTCATAATGCAATTTCAACCAGCTCCCATTCGCCAAACCTTCCTTCCATTCTCCATTCAAATTCTTCAACTGTGCAGCTCCTCCTTCTGTAACATAGGCAACCTCATATGGCCCAAGACAATGCATTCTGAACTTCCCTAGATGTTTCATGAACTTACTGTCATATACCAGTACTAGATCACCTTGCTTAAATGCCTTCTTTTTTATGTGTATATCATGGTAGGCCTTCTCTCTTTCCTTCTGTACCTGTTGATGAAATCCTGCAATAAATATGTCTTCTTCTAGTTCAACCAACTACGCAAGCCTCTCTTGAACAGTGCCAGTGTCATCCATATCTATAAAGGCAACGATTCTTAGGCTTGATACCAAATATTCCATCGGGACAATGGCTTAGAGGCCATAAACCAGCTTAAAAGGGGTATGCATTGTTATAGCTTCTTGCAAGTGGTTCTATAGGCCCATAGTACTGTTGGTACTCTTAAATCCCAGTCATCCATGTTCACACTGCAAATCTTCATCAGCAGTGTCTCCAAGATCTTCTTGAATGATTCAATTGTCACATTGGCTTGTGGATGGTAAGGTGTGCTCTTCTGATGATGGACTACAAATTCCTCAGTCAAGGCTTCAATTGTTTTATTGATGAAATGTGTACCTTAATCGCTCATAAGGATCTTCGAGCATCCAAACATGGTTATGATGTCATCAAATATGAAGCACGCAGTTTTAGTTGCACTACAATCCTTAACTTCTCTTGCTTCGGCCCATCTGGTCAAGTACTCTGACGCAATGATTATGTACCTTACTCATGTGCACTTTCCTAGTGGGTTTATAGGTCCTACAGAGTCAATGGACCATTTCTCGAATGCTTGTAAGGTCAATTGTGGTGCCAAAGGCATTTCATATCTTCTAGACAGTTTCCCAACTCTTTGGCATACATCACAGTCTCTTGAATAGTCCTTAGCATCTCTGTGTAGGGTAGGCCACCAAAGGCCAGCTCTAAGAACCTTCTGCAAAGTTACTTTCCATGCATAGTTTCTATAGCGGGAAAACCCCTCTACAGACTACACAAAGGGCCTAAAGTGTAGGCAGAGCTAACCATCTAAAGTCTCCTACCTTTTTATCACTATCACAACATTACCCCACAATCATACATAAAAGACAAGAGAGAGGGATCTGGTAGGCCTACCTTAAACTCTGCGTCTGGTGTCGATCCCTTTGTTCTTGGTTGTTTCCGGACTGGAAATATCCTCCCAAGGCTGACTTGCATTCTTCAAAAGACAAACAATAAATACAAGCATGCATTCTACATATGGATTAGTGGGTTAGACATCATAAACAAGAAGTGTAAACAAATCATATAAGTTCAAGACGTCATTTGGCGGCACGGAAAAAGTAATTCTTTATATTAATATCACAAAAGTCACTTACAACATGAGACCGGCACTGCTCCTTGAACTTGGTCCTGGGCTCCTCTTCACCATGCACCAACTACTTCCACATCTTCTGATATTCTTCAGTTCTCTCTTAGGGAAATGGTAAGGGCTTTACAATTGGGGCAAAGGGGGATTGATAAAATGGGCAGAGTTTCTTTTCTTTCATGCTTCTCTTTGCAATGGGACCCCAGCCCCTTCTTTTATAGTCCAAAAGGGATAGTAATGGTTGGCATGACTGGATATGGGCAGTCAAACGGTTAAGTAATGGCCCAGAAACTAGAATCCTATGCATATTTCCACATTTTTCGATATTCTGTGAGTGTACGCGGGCTATAGTGGCTCAACAGATGTGTGTGCATGGGCATTAATGGTACAGGGCTCGTACACCTTCAAAATAATGGTTTTTAGAAGAGTTATTCAATAATGGCTTGGTAAAGATAGCAAGTTAGATGGCCTGATGCTAGGTATGCATGTCAAGTGAAATTTAGGGTTATAACAGATGTCCCCTGATGTGTGAGGTCAGAAGAGCATTCGATTGTCGAAATACATTACAAATATTCACCATTGTATGACGCGAGTGAGCCCAGGGACCGGAGTTCAGGAGGTTCCATCTGAAAAAATAACAATGTGTCTCATCGAGGCAGGCATACCCATGCTCAAGATGAAATAAAATCATGGCTGCCAATCAAATACACTGTAGATCCATGTCATATAACTATATAAAGTGTAGCCACGAGCAATACATAGCAGATATACATCTCAAAATCAAAAGCTATACATGTATAGTATCCATTTTTAAGAAGCCAATGAGATATGCTGGTTGGAGATGAGGTCTTTAGAGCTCGAGCAAGAACATCAGAATCTTCAAAAATCGGGTAGGAGTGTAATATGAGTGTATGAATTCACTACCCAGAGGTCTTCGATGGCTCATCGGTAATAAACAAGAGTATCTTGATGATCATGCATAGAACTTCATTGATTTTGAGAAAGGACTTGATTGGTCTTTCGGGGTGGCCAAGCATGAGGACAAGAGACAAATTGCAAAAGGGATGAATCAAGTTTAGTAATACTTCCCTTGGACAAAAGCACGACAAAAAATGAGACTCGGGGAGCATGGCATTCTATAGGCAAGACTGCTTTCAGCCCGTAAACGAGTTGAAAAGGTGAGAAACCGGTTGCATTTTTAACAAATGTTCGGTAGGCCCATAATTTCCATCAAATGTCAATTTGACCTGGCCAAATTGATCGTTCACTATAAAATAGTTTTCAGGGATTTATTCACAGCTTCCAAATGACCATTCACTTGTGGATAGTAGGGTGATGAATGTTCTTTCCTCAACCCAAGATTTGATGTTAACTTAGACATCATTTTGTTTTGAAAGTGGCTGCCATGGTCAGTGACAATCTCTCTCAGGATGTGGAACCTTGCTATTATCTAGTTAAACAAAACGAGAGTTGTGGTCTCACCATCATATTTAAACGTTGGCATAGTTTCGACCCACTTCGTGAAGTAGTCTACTACTACGATGATATAACGGTGCCCCCTTGCGGAAGGAGGGTTTCATGTAGCACAATCAATCCCCCACTTGGTGAAGGGACCAACTGTGATGACCGGAAACATGGGAGAGGGGTGTGCCCTCATCTTTCGAGAGAAGATCTAACACGGGTGGCACTTCTTGGCCGATTCAACACAATCTTTGATTAATGTCGGCCAAAAGTAACCGGCTCGTAGAATCTTCTGGGTTGTTGCCAACCTAGACAAAGGACGACCACATACTCCAGTGTCGAAATCGTTAAGCATGATTTTCGCTTCTTCATGGATGAGACACCAGCAAAGGATGCAATCTACACCTCGACGATACAGAGTGTGATCAAGTATGAGATAGTTTTTGGCCTGATGGCGTATACGGCGACGCTCATCACGAGAAGAAGAGGTAGGGAACTTCAAATTCTGGAGATAGACTAGTATATCTCCATACCAGGGGTCCGAAGACATGATCAGAAACATGGCTCCTTTGATAGGTGACTCTTCGGGTATAACATCACCTGATTCGATCGGAAGTTCCGAAATGAATTACGCAAAGACCAATGACTTTTTGGATTTCGCCGAAACAAAATCCAAGTCGAATTCCTGGAGGATAAATATCCATCTACTGATATTTCCACCAATTACACGTCATGTCAACATGTATTGAAACGGATTCACAACAACAATGATGGTGGTCTTGCGAAACAAGATGTAATGGCGAAACCGCTAGAGAGCATGAATTGTTGCCAACGCAAGTTTTTCAATGTGGGAATAATTGAGTTTCGGTCCAACCAAACCTCAACTTAGATAATAAATCACATATTCTAGGATCAAATCATCCTCCTGAACCAAGACCATACCGATGGTCGACTCTCCAGCGGCCAAGTACAATAAGAAATCTTTATTATAATTGGGTGGCTGAAGCAGAGGGGTAGACGTGAGGGCACGTTTCAATGCTTCAAAAGAGCACTGAGTGGATTCTTCCCAATGGAAAGGAACGTACTTATTCAATAAACGCATGAAACCCTTTGTGATCTCGGCATAGTTCACGATGAAACGCCGTAAAAAGTTCACTTTTCCCTGTAGACTCTGAAGTTGAGGGATTGTGCAC
The DNA here is from genome assembly GCA_010110895.2 of Picea sitchensis. NCBI lineage: Eukaryota > Viridiplantae > Streptophyta > Pinopsida > Pinales > Pinaceae > Picea > Picea sitchensis. The sequence continues at coordinate 20,585 of SNQJ01S0188911.1, forward strand.
GGGGGAGGAAACTGAACTATTGCCTCAACCTTTAGAGGATCGACCATGATCCCTATTGTCGAAACAATGAAACCAAGAAAACAACCCGATGTGACGCAAAAACTACATTTGTTTGGATTCAAGCAGATCTGATAGTAGCGACATCACTCAAAGATAATTCAAAGGTGTGTGGGATGATCAGCTCTCTTGCGAGATCGTGACGCTAAATCATCGAGATAAGCCTTGACTATATGTTTGAGGTCGTGGAAAGCAAAAGACATGGCCCGCTGAAACGTAGCTCCAACATTGTTCATACCAAAAGGCATCTTTCGATAAGAGAATGTACCCCACAGACAGATGAAAGTGGTTTTGTGTTGGTCTTTGGGCTTGATCTGTATCTGATTGTATCTCGAAAAACCATCCATGAAAGAAAAGGCTTCACAACCTGCACATTCATCGACTATCTGGTCAATAAATGGCATGGGGAAATTGTCTTTTGGACATGCCTTGTTCAAATCAGGGAAGTTCATACATACACGAATCGTACCCTATTTTTTATTGACTAGAACGGGATTTGACACCCATTGAGTCAATTGGATGGGGTATATGAAACCAGCTTGGAGTAGTTTATCTACTTTAGCCTTAATAGATGTTTCTTTCCTAGGATTGACTGGACAAAGCTTCTGCCAGACCAACTTAGCATTCGGATATGTCATGATTTCATGTTCGATGATTCTTGGATCTATGCCTAGCATTTCCTCATAAGACCAAGAAAACACGTCATGGAATTCCTTAAATAAATATGTGTAGATTTGAATCTCCTCGGGGGAGAAGGCTGCTCTGACGAAGATATTCTCCACGATACCAAGGATTCTGGAGATATCAATAGGTATTGTTTGAGCGATGTTTTCCATATTCCCTTCAGCGTAAACAACGTGTGTAGCCAAAGGATTGATAGGACAAGCCTTATCTCCAGTCATAGTCAGAGTGAATTCACCTGCTTCAATTCTTCTTAACTCTAGGAGGAAGTAAGATCAGTGATGAATTTCATCCCAGGGTCTGTCTGGACTAGTCATTGCCTCAATAATTGCCTCATCTGAGGGCAAGACTAAGTCTAAAGAATCAGTATTGACGAGGGAACCTTGAGCCCATATAGGCTCGAGAATCGGATCTAACTCATGTGTGGGAGTCGGATCGGAATCGGTGGAAGCTTGTTGGATTGTAGAGTACACAACTTGTGCCAAGGACAAAGGCATGGCCATGCCATGGTGCCCTGTCCCTTCCATCATGGCTGATGGGGAAGGAAGAATCCACGGATCATTAAATTAATTTGTGTGAAACGACAAGATTTGAAATATTTCGGCCCTAGGTTGGTTGGGGACAACCGACATGCAATGGGCATTGCTGGTAAGAGGTGAGTAATTGAAGGTACCCATCAAAGGTGGGTACAAACCAACCCCTACATTGACGATGTTGGGCTAAGGGTTATCAATCATCGGGACCGTGGATACCCCCGATGAAGGGTCAGAACGGAAGAAGGATACTTGATCAATGGTCACGATCTGGCCCTCATGTGGAAACAAAAAAACCTGGAAAACTGTCGTGACCATTTCTTGCATAGCGTAGGTCCAAATCCTTCCTAACAAGATATTGTAGTCGAGAGACACATTGACCACTTCAACTTCGACGCACACGGTCTTCCCACCTAACTGCACGAGAAAAAAGGGGATGATTCCATGTGGTCAAAACGAATGACCATCGAAAGTAGTAAGAAGGGTAGGTAATGGAGACAAAACAGGTTGGTCGATGGCCTTCCAACACACCAAAGACATCACGCATGTTGAGGCGCCCTCATCAACCACTGTGCAGAAAATGTTCCAAGTAAAAAATTTCATGGTGTAAGACACTACTATCTGAAACACTACGTGGTAAGGAAGATGGGGTTTTAAGTCGGCCATATCAAGCATAATCATTCCCGGATTACAAGTCTCAATAGTTCCTAAGGAAGCTAACAAAGCCTTTCTCTGGGAAGGGCAGCTCTGGAGGACTTCCAAAGCTGACATCGCACAAGGGGTTTTTGACAAATCCTCCACCACAGAGTAGTTTTGGGCAGCCCTTGCATTTGGGTTGTGAGAATCTTTCTTGAATGCACCTTTGGGGATGTGTGTCATTGTTTTTCCCAATGTATTCTCAATCTAGAGAGGACGAGATGGGTTTTCGGCTTCTTTACCCTTCTCAAGGGTGTTTGGCATTCTGTAGTCGCGTGTCCTAGTTTCTATGTCAATGCTACCTTTCATCATGTACACATTTGTGGACGAAGGATTACTTGAAGATGAAGGAGGTCCCTGACCGGCCCCTTCTGCACTTGAAGAGGCTTGAGCTAAATTTTTCCCATGCGGAAATGGATTTGTTAACATGGCAGGTGGTTTCTATACCAATAACTTATGGGCCTTCCCAAGCCGAGGGCACTGGTGAGTCAGATGGTCTTCCTTGCAAAGATTACAAGGATACTTTGACTTTTTCTTTTCAGTGTTTCCCTCGCCAGCGTTATTGGTTGGTTTCTTATCCCCCTTACCCTTCTTTCGTTGTTTCTTTTTTCCATCAATTTGTTGGGTGGCCTTCGGGTTTGTCGATTGCACACTGTGTACATCCGATGTTTGAGTAGGGGGAGCAGCCAAACCTGTGGTCTGGCTGGTCGTTGTCTGCTATATTGCCAATTGTTACAATTAATTCGACAGCTAATCAACAAGCTTCGTTTGCGTTGAACCTACAATACCATTGGCATGTGTTCCAGATCTGTGTCTGGTCTTGTCAAGTATCGATCGTGGTGCATCTGGTAAAAGTTTGTAAAGTAAACCAGACTGAGAGTAAATCAGTTCTAGCTGTTGGGATCTCATTATCGCTTCTTCCTCTGAAAAGACCCCCGAGGTTGCGACGTCTTTAGATAACTAGGGTACCAAAGACTTAAGGAACCACTCAAGAAGAAATGCTAGTGGGACTAGAACTTTTATCAAACTCTTTTGGCATCTCCATTCTCGGTTGTGATCTAAGATATGGTTCATTATTGTCTACTCAAAGTTGGCCAGAAATTTGGTGTCGGCATCGTATCTCACAGGTAATTGGAAATGGTTTAAGAAAACCATTTCCAATTCACCGAAGGAAGAGTATCTTGAGTGGTCAAGCTCGATGTACCATTTTGCGCACTCCTGATGAGAGTGTGTTGAAACAAATTCAACTGGACGGAGTCGTCTCTCAAAGAATTGGACGAGTGCCATAAATGGAAGGCAGTGACATGATCGCTTGGATATTCATTAGGCTTGGCCTCGAACTTTGGGATGTCCGAAGGAAACTTGGTCAGCATAGTGGGCCAACACGGATCATGACAGATGGGGTCATGTATTAACCTTGTCAAGTTTGGCAAGTGTAGAGTTGCCAGAAACGGTAATTTGGGTTGTTGATTGTAACCAGGGAAAAAGAAGCCTGGAGTTTGGCTGACACCAAGTTGCAAGGAAAAGTTAGGTTGTTGGTCAGGTTTCTGGTAATAACCATGGCCATGACCAACGTACATATTCTGCGCTTGTTGAGATGTCATCAGTTGACTCCCGTAATAGGATGTAAAGGGCTAGGCTTGCGTCGCATTCCAAGGATTTTGGGAGGGGTTTCCCTATGTCGATCCAACGGGCATACATATTGAGCCTTGCTCAGGGTTCCATTGGCTATGGAAGGGGTTGCCCCCAGTCAACATCCCTGACAAGGGAACTGATCCCTGCCATGGATTCCAAGGTCCTTGTGAGGAAGGAATTCCTAAATTTTCCCCCTGTGCAGAAATAGTACCCTGTACAGGATGTTGTTTTCCATAACCGGGGTTGCCCCTGGCCAAGATGGCAGTTGACGAGAAAGCATTGTTACCAAATGCATCGAACAAAGAGAATAGTGTCAAACCTACCAGTATGCTATAAGTATATATTCCTTGACTACCTACTCCAAATGAACTATAGTTTAGGTTTGTCCTGACGGAGTGCTGGTGGGCACCACCGAGTGAAGGGGATGAAGGAGGTATATGACCCCCTCCATAAGGGAAAGCATTATAGGGATTTGAAGTACCCCCCATGGATCCTTGCAGAGGACCGTTCGAGCTCCCTGACCCCAGACCTAAATTTTGTAGAGTGGAGGAGGAAAGGACAAAGTTCCTAGCAAAGGTAGGCATCCCGTATGAAAATAGAGGGTCTGTCATACTCTGGGTGAATGGAGCAGTGATCGCTGCCATAGAAGGAATCAGACCATTGCCCGAGGTAGAGGCAGTCGAGACCATAGTTGTCTAGACTAGAAACGGTTGGTTAGGAGGCAAAACACCCCCTGTAGTGACAATCGTAGAGGAAATATGAGTACTCCCTTAAGAAGTAGCAGCATTTTTTTCCATCGCTTCTTGTGACAATACCCGATGCTTGTAAGGTTGAACCTGTAATACGATGGGCACTGATAGATTAGTGATTGGAGGGTTATATGGAACAAGAGCTTGCACTCCGAGGTTAGAAATGATCGGTTCCTCCGAAATCAAATGTTCTCCTCTCAGAGATGAGTCAGGCACAGTTTCCTGTAACCTGGTCGCCTTGAAAGACCCTTGTTGGTCTAGTTTTCACCTTAGCAATGGTGGGGGTGGCTCGAGATCAACCGACGGCAAGCCCAAAAGACTTTGCGACCGATGGAGCTCCTAATCCTCCACTGTGAGAGAATATCAATGACACACTAGGGATTTCTATAATCATTTTAAAAACCATCACACACACTAGAAAAAGTTCCTATGAGGTAAGATAAGCAGATCACTAGCTAGTTGGAAGAATAGTTACAATAGCCAACACTATAGAAACTTACCAGTGCAAATGCAACTCAAATACAGAAGTAGCCTCCAAGTATACTCTGCAAAGCATGGCTCGATGTCTGCCCTAGGTACCATGGTATAACCCCACAGTCACCTGTGTAAGTCACTAAGATAAAGGCAACTAGGTTGCCAGTGTGCGAACAGTCACCAGGCAGGTACAGTCGACAGTCAGGTGGACGCAAGGAACAAGGTATCAAGCCCGAAACCTATTAAGGTATCGAAATAAAGTGTTATGGAAGATGATTGAGGACCTCGAATAGATTCGAGACCCATGAAGCTCTGTGGAAAATGCGATCAACAGAATCCCAAGATAGGCCCTCTATATGCATTCCCCACTATGCTTGGTCTGGATTTGGAGGGGTTATCTCCACTACCTTTTCTCACGTGACCTCATGTTTACCCCATGTGTTAGAGGGGGGTCCTGGATAACTTTCAC
>SNQJ01S0188912.1:1965-16742 GCA_010110895.2 Picea sitchensis
CCCCCCCCTCTCATAGGTCACTCAATTTCAAAGGTTCTTTGTGTCTTATAGAGATGTAGAAAAAGATAAATGAGGTGTACCTTCCCAAAATAAGACAACAATAGAAAAAGCATGCAATTTCAAGGTACCATATGATGTTAGAGCTTCATAAAACCATGAACCTTTGAAAAATAAGTAAGCTGATATAATATTGCAGCAAAGTAATTATCTATAATAGCAATGAATGTTTAGTAATAGCCACAATAATTATGCTTCAAAAATGCTTGAAAATGACGAGAGAATATAGCTCTAATTTGACAAAATGATAACAACTTCTCAGAAGCAAAATTGACAATGTCTAATCAGATTTTAATGTCACTTTTGAAGATGAATTTGTTGTTGTAAGATGATTGTAGCAATCTTTTGCAACAGCAGCAATTTAGTTAGTGTATTAGTATAGTTTAAGGTTAGTAAATGTTTCAAGGAATATGGTTTAAGAGTTTGTTTGATCAATCAATCACAATAGTGAGTGAACTAGTGCCTTTATAGGGTAATGGAGTCTAGAGATGACGGTTTCTACTTGGAGGAAAAGACACAATGATAATACTTGCCTAAGGATAAGAGATGGGTAGAAGAGTTGTTGGCTTTTCAAGGCCTCAACATCCAAACCCTAAGAACAAACTTGCTAGAGTGTAAGAAAATTTTAGGCTCTAGCAAGATCTTCCTTCCTTAGACTATTGAATAAATACTAGAAGTAACAATTGACTAGATAATAACTTCTAAAGTGCTAGTATTTAGAGCTCTAGAAGTTTACCTAGGTCAAAATCCTCTTGGCAAGGTCTATCAAATGAAGAGTAATGAAGTAGCAAATTAAGTCCTTTGTTCCTACTGTTTGTCAAGAAAGCAATTTCATAATATTTATCATGAACAAGCAAACTTACCATAGACCATTAAAATAAAATGTAGAATTTCATATTTACTTACTTCAGCAAGAATAATCAGGCCATAAAACCCTAGAAATTCCAAGTAAATTCACCAAGAATGATCCAAGTTGAAAATTTTTAGCCTCCAAGAGAAGTGCGCCGAAAATTTCAGCCAATAACCCTAGAAGAGGGCCGGATTTCAAACCACACACTTGTGTGATGAGTCAATGATGAAAAAAATAGAGTTTTCTCTCTCTATTTATACAGTATCAATGACCTTTAAATAAAATTAGGTCATAAAAATGTTGACAGGGCCAATTTACATTTAAAATCCAGTTTTTACATAAATGACATTAAGTAAACCCTAAAATCATATCCAAGGGTGACGTCATGCCCTTTTAGGGTGATGTTAGGCCCCTAGGGTGGAACGTTAGGCCTCAAATGTAGAATGTTTAGCCTCCAATGGCCCTGAATGCTGCCACATGTGCCAACTAGCATACAATTTCCCTCATAAGTGCAAGCCCTAACTATGGATGACATCATAGTCATAATTATGACGTCATGTGCTCTCAAGGGTCAACGTCTTCATGGAGAGGAAAGACCCCCCTGGGTCTAGGCTTGCCAAAGTGTCTCGGGGGCAACGTCCTTCTCTCTTCCTGGTGAAAGCCTCTGGTGTCTCTCTACCCCTAGTTGGGTTCACAGCATCCATCTATGGGATTTCATCCCTGTTGTGGGTGGGAAATCCCTCCTACAGACTAGCACTAAGGGTTTTATCACGCATGCAGAAATGACCTAAAGATTCTTACTTTTTACCATCATCCCATGCCTAATCCCCCCATTACTCATATGTAAATACAAGGCTCAAGAGATTAAGTTGACGTACCTTATTTTTTGTGTTTGATGTCAATCCCTTTTCACACTTGGTCATTCTTTGACTGCAACTCTCCTCCTAATGTTGACCTGCATTCACTAAAGACAAACAAAGAACTCCACATCCATTTGATCTATGAACTAACGGGTTAGAGATTTAATCAATCATACAATCAATATTCCAATAATGACAATCTCATATGGCAGGATGGGAAAAGTACTTCTTTATTATTAACTTCACTAAAGCAACTTACAATGATGAATTCGGCCACTACTCCACGAATCTGGTCCTGGGCTCCTCTTTTACTGTGCACCAACTGCTAACACACTTGCTTCTCTTCTTCGTTGAAATAAAAAAATGGTTGCAGAATCTTGGGCAAAGGGGAATACGAATTCGGGTAGAATTTCTTTACTATCTTTTTCCTCCTTTCAAATGGGACCCTTACCCCTTCTTTTATAGGCTAGAAGGAGCTAGGTATTTGGTCAAATGATCGGCCATGCATGACTGAAAGGTTTAGTTAACTTGCCCAAAGTTGTGTGTTATGTCAGAAACTTTCCTTTTTTCGTGCTTCTGAAGGTCCACGCGGGTTGCAGTGGGTCAGTTAGCGTGGACACTGTAGATACACGTGGGTTGTAGTGGAGCAGGGTGCGTGGGCCTTTAAAATTTGAGTTTTTTGGAAGAGTTGTTCAGTAGTGGCTTGGAAAAGAAGGAATATGAGATGGCCTGATGCCAGGTAAGCATGTTTGGTGAAAATTAGGGTTATAACAGATTCCCCCTAATGTGTGAGGTCAGAAGATCATATGATGGCCGAAATACATTATCAATCTTTATCAACGTACCAAACTGGTGAGCCTAGGGACCAGAATTTGGGAGGTGCCATCTGTAAAATAACAATTGTCTCACCGAGGCGGGCATACCCATGCTTGGGATGAAATAAAATCATGGCTACCAATCAAATACATTGTAGATCCATGTCATATAACTATATAAAGTGTAGCCACGAGCAATACATAGTGGATCTACATCTCAAAATCAAAAGGTATACATGTATAGTATCCATCTTCTAGAAGCTGATAAGGCCTGATGGCTGGAGATGAGGTCTTCAGATATCAAGAAACAACTTAAAAATATTCAAAACTCAGGTAGGAGTGTAATATGAGTGTATGACTTCACTACCCAGAGGTCTTTGATGGCTCGTCGGTCATGGACTAGAGAATATTGATGATTAGGCTAAAGGCTTTATTGATTTCGAACAAAGACTTGATTGGACTTTGAGGATGGTCGGGCATGAGGGCAAGAGACAAACTACAGAGGGGTTGACTCAGGCTTGGTAAAAACTTCCCTTGGACAATAGCATGACAAATGATGAGACTCAGGCAGCATGGCATTGACATAAGTTCATGAGGCAGGAGGTGACGCAAACTCTCCATATGTTTGGAAGAATAACCAAACAGAGGAGGACACAGCTCCATGTAGCGAGAACAGCTTCCTAAGGTCATATTAAATCCCAGATCTTGAAGAAAAAATTGAAGGATGTGTTTTGTCCAAGGGAGACTCATTGTGCTGCCAATAAAAAGAAAATACTTTTCCCTTCCTCTTTTTGGGGTATATTTGATTTTTTTGTCTTTTTCAATAATTTTGGAAAAAACATAAAAGAATGTTACATTACAAAGGAGGAATCGAGTGTCGCAAACATACTAGTTCCAAGCGCACAGAACACAGGTATGCTCAGGGAAAAGGGACATATGCAAGAAAAGGACACTCGGGAAAAATCTTCCAGGGGCCAAAGGTGTCAAGACACAGAGGCAAAGTGCTATAGGGCTTGCGTATAAGGCATGCTTCAGATGGTTCAGTCGAGAGCAACATGGAGCTGGAATTAGGCCAAAGACGCAGGTATGCAAATGTAATTAACAAAACACACAATGGTAATGTCCTTCGATGTAATTTTAACGAGCCCAGAGAAGGTAAGCTCAGCGGTTTTTCATATTTAGAGAGTTTGAAAAAACTGTAAAAGGAGACTTCAATGGGGTACCTTTTTCGAAGGTAGTCTAGTCGGTTCGAAAAAGGGGTAAACTAGCACCGACAAGACATCTATTCAAAACCATTTTAACGAGTATGATAAAGACAAGATCACTCGGCCATTTTTTCATTTTTAAGGAGTCTGAAAAAAGCTTAACTATGGACTCCGTGAGGAATGTTCTTATGTACCATTTTAACGAGTGTGAAAGAATAAGGTCACTCGGAGATCTTTTCAGTTTTAGGGAGTCTGAAAAGAGCTTAACTATGGACTTCGTGGGGGTTCCTTTTTCGTAAATTTAGTCCCTCGAGCCTGAAAAGGGTTAAAATTATACCTAAGAGTACTCTTCTAGAGATACGAGGCCTCTAGAGTATACCTTTGTTCGTACAGTTGACCATCCGGACCGAAAAAGGGGTAAACTATCGTCGAACAGACGTGACTTCAAATTTCAGTTTAACGAGCGTGAAAGGCCACAAGATCGCTCGGCAATCTTTTCAAGTTTAGAGGGTCTAAAAAGGGCTTAAAAGAAGACCCATGGGGGCTACGACTCATGTATGAAACTGGTTCAGGTAGAGCCCGCTGCTAGGCTCATACCAAGATTCTCTTTGATAGTCAATTTGGAAAGTCTCCCAAAAGGGAAGAAAACACAAACCACGGTGTGAGTCCTCCCTCAATATAGAAATCGTATTCATGGCTTCAAGGATAGCCTCATCTGAAGGCAATTCAAAATCCGAGAAATCATGCAAACGAGGGTCGACAATCCCAAAGGGTGAAGTAAACTGACCTTACTCCATATGACGATGGAATTTCTGGACAGGACTTGCAGAGTCTATCAGCGAAGAATCACGAGCACAAGGGCTTGAGGATCTACAAACAACGAGATCAGACTCAGAAGGATACTCAATCCCACTTGGACCAAGAGAGGGAAGCAAGGCTTCCCATGCCCGCATTGGATAAACTAATGGATCAATTGTTGATACCAAGTCTCGAGAGGGAACACATGATTTCACTGGTTCCTACTCAGAAGAAATTGAACACCGAGGATAAGACGCCACATAATTAACCCATGGAGGGGTAGAGTCTACACGAACGCTAGGAACATATAAAGGGGTAGTCTGAAATAATGTTGAATTAGGATGGTGATTATCATATGTCAACTAGTTGATAGTGACAATTCTTCGATTGTGAGGGAAATGCATCACTTGGAAGAGCGTAGACACTACAACATTCATAGCATATACATAATCACGCTAGAGAAGCATATTGAAATCTAACGGGCCTTGCACCATTATAACATCGACATGGACAATCTTCCCACCTAATGAGATAGGCAACTGAGGAAGAACCCCCAAATATTCACTAGGATGTCTGTCAAAAGCCAACAGTTCATGCGAAGAAGACACAAGCTCGGGAGATCCCAAGACTTTCCAAACTGAGGAGGATAAAATACTTGCAGAGGCTCCTTCATCCACAATACATCGATAAATGTTTGTTGAATTAACTTCAACCCTTATTTGAAAAGGTGCAGCAGAAGGAAGACGAGGCTCAACAAGGTCATTCCAATCAAAGGAAATCATCCTAGGGCTTGGAGGGGGTGTGCTCGGAATGAGCAAAATGCCCCCTTGTTCTGAAAGTACTGAACCAAAAATGCTAAAAACATAGTCGGTATACACGTCACTCCCCAAAAGAAGAGTGGGATCATTCGATGACTGCATCAGCATGACCACTTTCGCAACCAATGGCTAAATAGGTTGCTATACTACATGGTCTAAAGGCACCTCACCCCCCAAAAGAGGAGTGGGATCAGCCGATGACTGCATCGACATGACCACTTTCTCAACCAATGGTTGAATAGGATGAGAGAATACAAGGTCTAAAGGCACCTCACCCACCAAAATAGGAGTGGGATCAGCCGATGACTGCATCGACATGACCACTTTCTCAACCAATGGTTGAATAGGTTGCGAGGAAACCTCAAAAGACTCAAAATCAGAAGAGCTTGCAGACAGGGACCACAATATTTGTACCTCTGGAATGCCAGGGCACAAATGAGTAAGGTGATCTCCCTTGCAAAGCTTACAAGGGAACTTAGGCTTACGTCTTATCTGTCTAGGTTTATCAATAGAATTAATGCCCCCAGCATGACTACCAGTGGTTGGTTGCACATCTCCAACATGACTTGCAGAGGTTAGTGATGGGTCGATAACATGACTTGTAGAGGCTACATACCTATTACCAGTATGACTAGCGATGACTGGATTTTTTCCCCCAACATGACTTGCAGAGGGTGGGTGTGTGCCCCCAGCATAACTTGCAGAGTGATGCAGGAGAATCTCTCCACGTCAGCCAGCCAGCCACGTCGAGCGCATGCATTCAAATCTGAAGAGAGAGGTGCAGACCTCATTTAAATATGAATTGAATGTAATTAAATGTTGTAGGTTGGTGAGCCATAGAATCCATGCCTTTGTACAGGCATAAGTAGATCGGCCATTAATGTTTGTAAGGTTGAGATCTAGATCCAGATAGTGGACTAGACAGCTATTCAATGAAATTGAATAGGGTAGGTAGATTGGAGGAAAGAGCTCTAAGAGCCCCCTCAGGTAAAAGAGAGTAGGAGTATCTCTTTGGTAGTTAGTCGATGGAGAGATAGAAGGGTATAGAATCTGCGAGTAGAGAGCAGAAGAGAAGAGTTGAGACCTTTTTACAGGCCGTGCTCAGGAACACATTGTAAATACAGGCATTTTCCATTTAATATAAACAGAAGCAATTTTTCCTGCATGTATTTCTGTGTTATGTGAATGTCTGTGAGTGTTCTTATATGATGTAGATGTATGTTAGGTTTTCATTTGCAGGAGTGTGTCTAATTTCAGGTAAAGGTCTTTGAGGTTTCATGCCAGGAGGGCGTGACAGAGTACTGCGGTCTCTGAATACCAGTGCACTGAAGCACTTCTGAATACTGCAGGTTCAGACAAAGGCATGTTGCGGCACAAGCGCTGGAATCAACAACTCAGGAGAAGACCTTTGAGGTTGTTGAACACCTCAGGAGGTAAGGTTGTGTATGAAAGACACAGTTGTAGACAGAAGCTCTGAGGAGTTCTGTAGAGCTCTGTCAAGTGAGCATTGAGCATATGCATAGTGGTGCATTGAGAAGAACGCTACTGTGAGTTCAGGAAGAAGAATCAGAATCACTGAGGATTCTGTGGAGATATTCCAGGTGGGCATTGAGCAGGTGCAAGGGGTGCACAAAGGAAGACTTTTGTTGAGAAGTTCAGAGAAGAGACAGAATCATTGAGGATTCTGAGAGCTCTTCCAGGTGGGCATTGAGCGGGTGCATAGGTGTACAGGAGAAGAGGACAGAACTGTTGGATGTTCTGGGAGAAGATACTCTGCCAAGAGGGCATGGAGTAAGTGTGCAGATAGAGGAGAAGAGAACTCTTTGAGTTAAGGAATTTGAGGAATAATCCACTGAGGGATCTTCGCGGGGTTACTGAATACTGTCAAAGACTCAGCAAGAGGTTGCTTGAGTGAAGGATAGCCAGGAGGGAATCCATATTTCTCCATCTGTGGGAGAAAGAAGAAGGATAAAATCCCTTAGGGGTCTGAGCGTTCGAGAAGCTCAGGAGAGAAATAGCACCTTCATGTGCATGTGAAGACCCTGCAGAGGCGCAGGAGTTGAATAATCCTTCAAGGATTCGAAAGCATGTGAGAAGCTCACGAGGGATGAGTGATTTCAGGCACAGAGCGTAGCTGCGAGGAGTGCAGAGGTTGAAGAACTCTTTGGAGGAGTTCAGAGTTCCCGGGAGCTCAGGGGGAACAGCGTTTTCATATGCAAGCGAGGCTTAAAGCTATGGATATCACAGAGGAAAAAGAAGACAAAGGTTGAGGCCTTTGGGAGACTTGGAATTCTTCCAAGCATCAGGAGAAAGTGCAGAAGCTCAGGAGGGAGCATAGCCACCGTCAGATCGGCTGGAGAAGAAGAAGATCTGGACCATTGGTTTCTATGTCCAAGAGGAGCTCAGGAGAAGCCTACAGAAGGGGGACATCGACAGCCATTGGATCTCATTCAGAAATCCCGTCAGTCGTTCGATCGGGTGAAGGCGCGCAGAGTTTAGCCTCTAGAGTAAGTGTGCAAAAGAATGGATTTGAGCCGTCAGATCTTGAGAAGATACCCCTCAGCCGTCGGATCGGATAGGAGGTGCACGGGGTTTAACCCTTCTCACGCCAGGCAGAAGTTCCGTCAGCCATCGGGATATCGACGTTCGTGAAATCGGGAATCACGAGGACAAGAGATCGGGATTTTCTATAGGAAAAGTCTCGGGAAGATATGGACCGTCCATTAGTGGAAACACATGGCAGAGATTGAGGCATCAGGAGAAGTGCACAGAAGAGGAGATTGTGGACCGTCTGATGTTCACACAGAATCCTGTCAGCCATCGGATCGGGTGAATATGCTCGGAGTTTAGTCTTTGGAGTGTGCACAAAAGAAGAGATCTGGACCATCGAATCTTGGTCCAAATACCCAACAGCCATTAGATCTATCAGGAGTTGCATGGGAGTTAAACTCTCATAGGTAGAGGTAAAGACCCGACGAGAGCAGTCATCGGGATATCGGCACTCAGGAAATCGGAGTTCCTGAGGTCGTGAAAATCGGGACATCGGAACTCTCGAAAACGCGAGGAGAAATCTGAACTATCCATCTTGAGGGGACGCGTGGCAGAAATCGGAGTCATCAGGGAAAGTCCCAACATGAAGTCGTCTATTGTCATTTGGGGCATCGGGATATCGGGAATCCTGGTGACAAGGTGTTTATGCAATTCGGAATCGCGAAGTCTGAAACCCTGACAAGGAGGAAAGTGCCATCTTGGGGGCTAGCTGTCAGCATATCAGAGAAGTGGGAAGTGTCATTTAAGGGGCCAGCTGTCATCATATCGAAGAGTCGGGATTCAAGGAATTGGGAATCTCGTGAGACAGTGCATTGTGGCATTGAAAAGCTCGAAACCCCGACGAAGAGGTAAGACTGCGGTCACGAGGATAACGGTCATATTGGCCAGGAGCCTAGCTAGGAGAGCTAGTGCATAAAGAGCGCGTCGGGATTCGAGGAATCATGAATCCTTAGGACATATGTGTTTCGACATTGGAAAGTCCGAAACCCCGATGAGGAGGTATGACTGCGGTCATATAGGGGGAGGTCACGTGGACCAGGAGTTTATCCTAGAGGGCTAACGGAAGTTGGAACACATCGGGATTTTGAAGTCCAAAACCCCAAAGGAAGGATAAGACTGTGGTCTTATGAATTAGAGGTCACATGGACCAGGGCATAACCAGGAGGGGCTAAGGACGGAAGGGAGTGAATCAGGAATTTGAAACCTAAAACCTCAAAAGGAGGTAAGGTTGCGGTCTTATGAATTAGAGGTCTTATGGACCAGAGAATAGCCAGGAGGGCTAACGTGTAAAGGGCGCATATCGGTGAATTCACTCATCGGAGATCGGGGATTCAAGAGGATAGGAACTCTTGACATCAAAAAAGATGAAACCCCGAAACCCGATATTGAGTCGGGGAATATCACAGTTAAGTGCAGAAGGTCGTTCGGGTGAAGAAAGGACCTGTGGATCGGGTTTTGAATGGAGATTCCAGTAGGGAATCGAATGAGCTAATTCATCTCAAAGGGGAATTTGATCGATCCTGAGAGCGGACGTAGAGTGCATCTCTGTGTACTACATCACAGAGGTTGGGTGTTGGTCTTCAACGTGACTTGCAGAGGTTTTCAACCTATCTCCAACATGACTCGCAGAGGTTGGTGATTTCTTCTTCCTATTGTTACACATTATTTTTCGTCATCCCTATGACCGTTAATGATGTAAACCTGTTTGTAGTCTTCAGAGGGGTCAGTGGCCTAAGTTCCTGAAGAAAGAAGGGAGAAGAACTTTTCCTGAGAAAAGAAGTTGCATTATCCTTTGTAAAAACCCTATTAAAGAGGATGTTTGTAGGTTTCTATATAGGCAGGGTGCGAGAATGCCTAATTCTCGCAGGCTGCACCATAGCTGGGTTGCGAGAGGTTCGCAGGTTGCACTATAAGCAGGGTGCGAGAATGCTTACATGTGGGAAAAATGAGTGTTTTCTAGAATCCTCCTGAGGGAGAAACTTCCATGGTGAGGTGGCATCCGAATGGTTTGGGTATTACTCGCTTTCATGATTTAGTGGGATCATCCTAACCTCCTCACCTTATCCTCTTCAACTTATAAAAGGAGAGGAGCTCTCATGGAGAAAGTGATTTGTTCTTGGCTTGGGATTGTAAGCTTGGTTAGAGTGGCTTTGAGATTTGCTTTGTCAAGATAGATTGTGAGTGGCTATCAGATCCATGGTCTCAAAATCCTTGGAGCAAGAAGTGTGTGGGGAACGAAGGATAGTTGGAAGGGACCGTATGACATCAAGGCCATGGTTGTAATCTCTCTTTCACATTTAATATGATACAGTAATATGATTCTTTCCTATAAAGCTTGTTGTGTTTTATTGTAATATTCCTTGATCACATACATAGGTTTATATTGAGTTTATGTTATTACTATCACTTTGGTTGGTTGCGTTCTTTTGCAGGATCATCATTGTATGAGTGTTGGAACGGATCTAGGATGGCGATAGCAAGAAGAAGTGGTGTTTAAATGATATGTCACCTATCCCTCTTTAGTTAGTAAATTCAATATCTAAAACTTAAGGAAAGCATCATGTTCCGGTGTGTTTTCTTCTAGATCTAGGTGGATCTAGGGAGATCAGTTAGTGTCCGCACCTACCAATTTATCCGATAACAAAATTGGTGACTCCACTGGGGAATGGATTGTTTCCTAGTTAGTATAGTTTCCCTTCCTTTGATTGCTTGTTTTCTAGTTTTTGAGTCTGTGGGACATCCATCCAGACTCTCTGGATATAGAAGTTCACTTAGATTCCTTGTCCTTTTTCAAAATTTTCTTTGATTACAGACATTCTCGCACTGTACCTCTCTACAACTTGCAAAAACCATTGATTTTCGCAGCCTGTTGTTAGATCCAATGCGAACTTCTCGCACCCTACCAGTGTCTAGCCTGCGAGAATACCTAATTCTCACACTGGGATGTGAACTTGTTTGTAAACTTTTTTGGATTGGGTCTTGTCATCTTTTGATGACCCAGATTTGCTTTGATCAGCTGGATTGAGATTTTGGAGCCTATATTGATCTGTTTACAGTGTGCTTGACATTCTTTGAGTTGATTTTAGCCATCTTTGTTTTGTTTGGTTTTGAAGTATTAGTCTCTTTCTTTGAGTGTCTTTCAATTACAAAGCATGTGTTTTATTTAGAATTGTTTAGGGAAAGATCGGATTTCTTCTGAATAGTTCGCATTAAAAGGAAACTTTTAGTTTGGGTTTCTTTGTTTTAAGAAAGTTCATTATTGATTTTAGTAAAAAATTTGAAACAAAAAGATTTAATTTATTGCTTTATATTGGATTGGGGGCATCCTTGCATTTGAAGTAGCAGAATTGCATGATTCTTGGCATTTTTTGATCTTAAATTATGAAAAATTCCCCCCCTCATGGCCGAGGGGGGCATGAATCGTGCATTGGAGTACAGTCTTTTTGCTCATTTCTTGAGAATATTGATATTGATGAGTTTTAAGATTTTGGGACATTGTGCATTTGGGAATGATAAATGTTTTCTCCTTCTCGTAGCATAGATTTCATCGAAATGAAAAGATTCCATATTCATATCTTTGCATAACTTTCGAGTCAGTCAAAACACCATATTGTTCACGCCATTTTCCTATTGAGTAACAACATCCATAAAATAAAGCACTTATAAAAACTGATTAGACATTTTTTTTACTTTCTGGTAGCAAACCTACATTAGATTAGTTGTAGGGCTTTGGAATAGGTGTGAAGGATAACTTTCCAAAGTTGCAAACAAACATAGAATCTTGAGTTAGGGAGCCGTTAAATCCACTTATTACATTTTGTTCTGGGAAGCCCTTCTAACACAAGGGTCAATCACGAGGTTGCATTGAGACTGGAATAGTTACTCACCCTGCTTTGTTGGCCTTGGTGTAGAGGTTACGCATATTATGGGGGTTGCTTGAGAGGTATACCCACAATGATGAGTNTGGGGGTTGCTTGAGAGGTATACCCACAATGATGAGTGGAAGCCTTTCAAGTTGATTTTGGGCTAGATACCCTGCCCTTGCACGTGGATCGGACTGTCGACTATTTCCCCTAGTATCACTGTAGTGATTGGTAACCTTAGTGGCCTATCTCTTTAGGGTATTTACACAAGGTGAATATGGAGGGGAAAGTCTTCATGGTACCTGGAATCGACGTTGGCCAAACTCACTCGGGCTCCTTGGAGGGTATACCCACGATTATGGGTGGGAGCTTGCACCAAGGTGTAAGTCTGTTAAGTAGGTCATCAACGTAACTTCTCCACCCATTCTATCTCAACCCCTTCTTACTTTGTTCCCGCGATGTTTGATTTCATCACTAACTAGTGTGCTCATTGTGAGAAGGTTTTGTTTGCTTGCTTGCTTTCTAGATTTTTAACGGGTGTTGTTTGTTTTCCCTAATGGACTCTAGATTGGATATTTATTTTTATGGCATCAGTTCCCGGAATGACCAATGAAGGACCTCTTTTTCTCGAGGAACCTTTTGTTTTTTCTTCTTACAGAAACATTGGTCCTCCTCATATTGCTACTTTGAGCCTTCCAGGTCTCACAATTGGGTTACCAGTATGGTTGTTTTCCACTCAAGTAATCCTGAATGCAGTTAGTGCTTCAGTCACAAGCACTTCCCCTCAAGAACATCAACCTCATGTTGATCCTTCACCGTCTTCACCAATAAGATCTTCTTCACCTTCTTCACTTGCAAGGTATTCTTCCATTTCATCTTCTTTGTCGAGTGAAATATCTCAAGCTGGTAACTTGGTGGATAAGAAGAAGAAGAAACGAAAGAATAAGAAGAAAAATAAGCAAGGATCCAAACCTCCAACCACTGTCAAACATGTTGGAAAACAACCAATTACTATTAATCATGCTAGGAGTGTTGATGATGTCAAGATCACCCAAAAAACTCATAAGCCCAAGTACCCTTGTAGGCTTTGTAAGGGTAGACATCTTCTTAAGGATTGCCCTGGTCTATCCAAGGTTATAGAAGCTTGGTCTACACACCCTTGCCAACCCGTGTCACCAGCCTCTAAACAACATGTTGATCACCTCCCATCAACTAGTCAAGATACCATTGAGAAGAAGAAAAGTAGAGTCAAGTTTCCTTGTAGGTTATGCAAAGGGAGTCATCTAACTCATCTTTGCCCTCATATGGAAGAAGCCTCGAAATTCCTAGAAGACATGACTATTTCACAACCCCAACTTCTAGCTGCTTATCGCAAGCTTTCTCTCAACCCCCCTGTAGTTGATGGAATGATCACTCCGGACCCGTTGTCGGTCAATTCGATTGATCATGTCTTCAATATGGTCATGTCCTTAATTGAACCAGTTGACAAAGTGGTCAATCTGATCCCATCCTCGGTCAATCCCACTCTCCCATTAGAGAGTGTCACCCAAGTGGTCGATCTGTATCCACTCATCGACCCCATTCTCCCCTTGGAGAGTGAAACCTAAGTGGTTGATCTGATCTCATCATCGGTCGATCCTACTCTCCTGCTAGAGAGTAAACCCGATACTGCCCATTTTTTTCTCATTGATACAGAATCTACCATGCCGATGGGTATTCCTCCTTCTCCCGTGGAACCTCCTCCAAGTTATGAGGCCATCCGTTTTGATTGGGGTGTGCTAACTGGACCTCATCTTCCCTCTCACATTCCTTTCCAGATTACAGTGCATGTTTGTGGTCGGGACATTCCTCAGACGTTGATAGATGAACGTGTGTCCGTTAGCATTTTGTCCTCTTTTTCTTGGCAAACTTTGGGTTGTCCTCAACTTGCCCCGGTTATGCAGAATTTGTTAGCTTTTAACAGAAGAACCAGTCAACCTTTAGGGACCCTTTGTCAATTTCCTGTAACTTTGGGAGGGAAAACTATCTTTATTGATGTCATGATCGTCCAAGACCCCTTGGATTGTTCTTTACTCCTTGGGTGAGATTATTTCTATGCCATGAAATCTATTGTGTCTACTCTTTTTCGTGTGATATATTTCCCTCACGATGGACAAGTCGTGAATGTTGATCAACTTTCATTCATTGACCCCGCCTGGATTGCCTCCCTGAATGGTTCTTATATGCAGACGGTATCGCCCCCACCACAAGTCAATTATGTGGCATTCTCACCCATGGCTTCAACTTTTATGACTTAGATCCAGTAGTTGACATGGTGATCTCTTCGATAGGGTTGGTAGAGCTTTATCTCTTTACTCCTGTCGCGACCCTCGACATGGTGTCCTTCCAGAGTGTGGTTCTTCCTTCCAGTGAAGACCTCATGGAATCCATGACTGAGTTTTGTCCCTTGACATGGTGTCCTTTCGGAGCATTGTCCTCTTGGAATCCATGATCAAGAAGAGAGCCAAGGATAGTTTTTGCATCTCTGAGGAAACCTCATTAAAAAATGAAACGGAGGTCTTTGAGCATGATTTTCTGATTTCAAGCTCATTTAAAAATGAAACCAGCCTTGAGCATGGTTTTTTGATTTCAAGATCGTTATAAAATGAAACCACTTACGAGGATAGTTTTTTCGTCTCTATGGAAACCTCGTTAAAAAAATGAAACAGAGGTTAAGAGCATAGTTCATGTTTCTATGTCAAGCTCGTTAAAAAATGAAATCGTTTTCCCCATCTCTATTTGAGTCAAGTCCTTCGTCTAGTTTTTTAAGCTTCCTTTCATTC
Source organism: Picea sitchensis (assembly GCA_010110895.2). Classification (NCBI taxonomy): domain Eukaryota; kingdom Viridiplantae; phylum Streptophyta; class Pinopsida; order Pinales; family Pinaceae; genus Picea; species Picea sitchensis. The sequence continues at coordinate 16,604 of SNQJ01S0188912.1, forward strand.
TCCTTTGAAGTTGGATGAAACAAATCTTGGGGGGCATTTGCTTTCAGCCTCTGGAATTCATGTTGAATTTAGAGTCGCTAGCTTCTTAAGCTGGGGGCTAAGTACCAACCATCCCTCTGTTATGCATTGGGAAGTCACA
>SNQJ01S0188913.1:0-18286 GCA_010110895.2 Picea sitchensis
GTAGGGGATAGTTGTCTTTCTTTGAGCATTTATTTAGATTTCTAAAGTCAACACATAACCCGATCTCACCATTTTTCTTTCTCACTATCACTAGATTTTCAATCCATTTAGAGTATCTTAAAGGGATTATAATTTTGGCATCAAGAAGCTTTTTGATTTCTCTTTCAATTACAGGAAATAGGAGAGGACTGATAGGTCTCAGTTTTTGTTTAAAAGGGATGGTGTCTTTCTCGAGGGGAATCTTATGTTGAATGACCTCAGGGTCATAGGTTTTCAGATCACTATATTTCCAAGAAAAAGCATCAGCGAATTCCTTCATAATGTTGCAATATTCAGACCTATGATCAACGGTTAATTTGGTGGATAGATTTATGAATTTAGGATGATTTTGGCTTCCTATATTGTGCTCATGCACAACATGATCTTTCTCCTTCTTATCCGGTTTGTAGGGGACATTGTTAAGATTGAAAATCTTCTCAAGAGGCACCAAACCCCGAGGTATATAATTGTTGGGTGGTTGAATGATACCATGCTGACCCATTTTTCTTTTTAGCTTAGGCTTCTTGGATTCCTCTACATTTTGATTTTTCTGGTCAATATGCATATTAGAAAATTCCTCTACCACCTGAAGAAATCTACTAAGCTCATCATCATCTTCAAAAACTTTCCAATATTTAATATTGTCAGGCAGGGATGGTCTATATTTGACTTGGATTTCATAATTGAGTCTTGGAGGCATGGGAGGAATAAACATACTGGATGAAACAACAAGGGAATCAACAAGATGATTCATAGCTCCGGGTACATAAGAAATGTCAAAAATGGAAAAAGAGTCCCTGATTTTCCATACCTCATCCCTGTAGGCTTTCAATCTGACATTTTTTTCTTGGAAAGTATTGTTCACTTGTTGTATGATGAGATCCAGGTCTCCAAACACTTTTAGTCCTTTGATTCCCATATCCTTGGCATAATTTAATCCCAATAGAAAAGTCTCATACTCTGCTATATTGTTAGTAGTTTTGAAATCAAGATTAAAAGACAAATGTATAGCCTCCTTCGAAGTAGAAATCAAAACTACACCTGCACCTGCTGAGTCTTTGGTACTGGCACCATCAAAGAACATGGTCCACATGGGAATACTATCTTCATCAGTCTGCTGATAATTAGGCTTTGTGAGCTGCAAATGAGCTGGATGAGAATCATTTATTTGAAGAATGCATGAGCCAAAGTCTGTGTCTAAATCATAAATGGGATGATTTACAGAATTTTTTCCATCACTAATGATGTAGGCAAGTTGATTCTCTATGTAAAGTTTCTTTATCTCTCCTCCAAACATCGGGACTGTGGCATATAAAAGATCCATCTACAAGGTACCCTCCAGTCTTTTGCTCCATGAACGTGACAAGAGGAGGCCGTACTTGGGTGGGATATCAGCCACTATGACATCCATTACCATGTTTCTCATTGGCAACTGGGCAAGGTTTATAACAAGGTATTTTATGAGGCCGAGGCATCTGACTTTCCTAGAGTCAAAAGAGAAGAGGTCATGATAAGGTTTTGTGATGTCAAGCCCAAGTTCATCCATCACTGCTTTAGGCATAAGATTGTGTGACGCTCCTGAATCAAGCAAGCAATTGTGAAGGATCTTGTCATGGATATTTAGGGATATGTAGAAGGGTGGACAAGAGTCATCTCAGTCTTCTACCATAGGTCCTATAGTCACTGTTGTCTTGTCATCTTGTAGGTTTACGTAATCAGCAACTGGAGTCTTTGGTTCAAGGGACTTCGGGATAGAAAACTTGAAAATGTCATTCTTCATAAGTTTAGTCAATGGCATAAGTATTTTTACTTTCTGAATTTATGATTCGAAATTAAAAGAGCATGATAATCTATCGGAAGTTTTTACCTCGTTAGGAGGAGCTCTGAGGATGACTTGCTCTTTGTCTTAGGGCTACAATTGCTTCTGCCGCTATTTTACAGGAGTGGAGGTCTGCTTTACAGGAGCAACAGGCTTCTTGGCAGCAACTTCTTTCTTTTTCCCAGGAGCAGCAAGCAATTGCTTTGGAGCAGCAGTCTTAGATCTAAAATTGTAACCTGGCTGATCATCTGTCTGATAAAAAGATTCTTCAATGCTTGCCTCATGAATTTGTTCGTCCATCTAGGCTTCCTCATAATCTACTTGTGTCAAAAAGGAGGAATTATTTTCATCCCCAAAGCAATTGATGTCATCTTCTTATTCAACTTCATCATGAGGTAGCTCATGTTCTTCTTCTAGCATTGCATTTTGGAAGGGGGGCCTGATTCTTTGATCATCAGCTGCATTCTTGTCTCTCTGAAGGATCTGGACCTATTGGTTGTTCCTTATGTAAGGGAATGCATTGGGATTCCTGGGAGCATAAGAATTAGGCTCTTTAATTCTTGTTGGCTGCTGACTCTGAATTTTCAATTTTGACATTTCCGAGGTCAAGTTATCCAACATCTTGGCCATCTTTTCCATTTTGGTGTTTGAAGAAGAAGGAGGGTCAGCAGAAGACTTCTTTCTCTCAAATTTTCCTTTAAGTTTCTGAGATGCCATAATGTTAGATCCAACCTCAAGAGCAACATCTTGCATTAAATTGAGTGTGGATGATCTTCTTTTTGTAAGGATTAAGAAAAATTATGTATCAAATGTGGAAGAGTAAGTGATATTTGTTGATGCATCAGTTGGCTTGATCTCTACAGGAATCTTGTCGAACATCTTATTAAATATTTTGGTGAAGTCTGAGACCGACTCCCCATTTTCTCTTCTTAGATTTCCGAATTCAGAGATGTAATACAAGATATCTCTTCTTTCTCCCCAGTGTTTCAAAAACACCTCATCTAACTGCTCAATACCTGCCATTGAATTTGTTGGTAGTTCCTTGAACCACTTTCTGGCTTGGCCATCCAAGCTCTGCACAAAAATTCTAGTCCAAACATCTTCTTATGAAATGTTAATGTTCTCAACATAAACATAGAAAGCTTCTATATGTTCTTCAGCAGTATAATCCCTGGATCCGGTAAACTTCGACATATATTTCTGATAATCTCTTGTTGGCATGGCTGATAAGGGATTGGGAAACACAAGAGGGGCATACCTATTGGCTAATATTTGTTCCATCTTGGTAAAAGGGACAACCATGGAAATCTTGGGGGTTGATGCAGAGGAAGAAGCTTCAGAAGATGAAGGTTGATATGGGATAGGTGAGCCTATAAACAATGGTTGTCTTACTTCACTGAGGAAAGAAGGAGAAACACTAGTAGGATGACTACCCTGGGAAAAATTTCCTGAATAAGGTGGAAAATAAGAGGCTCTATAAAACTGACCAAGCAGTAAGGCTAAGTTTTCTTCACCCTTAGAGGAAAGATCATGTACAATATCTTCAAGAATGGGCAGACTGGTATGAGTATGGAATACACCCTCTATAGGCTTAGTTGGTGAAGAATTTAAAGAAGAGGAATAGTCATTTTGTTGAGGGGATCCTACAACTTCTTCTCTCAAATTGGATGTAATAACATGCTCATAAATAGAATCTATAACATCAGAGGAAATTGAAGGCTCCTCACCTTTCAAGTTTTCCGACACAATTTCAATTTTCTGAGAAATAGAAGTTTCAACAGAAGGGGATTCGACAAGAGATTCTTTAGATACAAAAGAAGAAGTGTTTTTTGAAATACCTGGATTAGATGCTCTTGCAGATCCAGAAGTTTGTCTTTGCAAATATTTTCCCCTTCTGATGATCTTCTCAGGATCTAGAATTGGTGCTGCCAGTGGTCTTTCTTGGTTTTCCCTGGTGTAAGCTCTTCTCGGAGCCACTTCATTCCAATGGAATCACCAGATAGATGGTTACAACCCAAAAATGTGTCCAAACTTTGTCTATCATCAAAGTTGGATCTTGTCGTCTCCCAGGAAAGTTGAGCTTCAGTCTCCTCTCCTCGGCAACGACGCCAATTTGTTAGCACTCCAGGAAACTCTCCTAGGATGTATATTAGAGATGCCCGGTAACTTAATCTTTTTGGTAACCATTTTCTCAATAATAGGTGTGGGTTTGGATCAAGATGAATATCTTGATCATTGGATTGTATCTTCAAGACATTCTAGCTATATCCACACAATACAAGGCCTTCAGGAGCTATTATAAGATGGGCTTATAGATCAAATGGATAAGAAAACCAATCAGTTAACCAGAACATACATAGGCAATATATATGATGGGTCAACAAATTAGCCAAATATTCTTATGATTCTTGCTTAATAGTCAAGAGTAAGATGACAGTTACCATGGGACCATTAAACATAGACAAAACAATGATTTCAACTCATATGCATAGACAAAGATGAAGGAGAGTCTGACAATAACAAATGAAAGAAGCTTGTAGGCTTAATATATTAAAGAATGTGTATTTACTACAACAATAGTAGATCATAGAACTCAAAATTGAAACCTGTGTTCATTAAATGTTCTTGGCTTTATAGCCTTTTACAAACAGTTTCCAGATCCTAGATTACTGGATCAAATTTTGCCAAAAATAGAAAATCAATAATTGGCCTAAGTAGACTAGATCAATCCAACTTCTCGACTGATTTTTATGTTCTTTAGATTCTTGGCAGGTGTAGTGAGCCTTTTGAGGCTGCTAGATCTCATGTGATATGGGAGGAGTCGAACTTGACACCTGTTGACAGTCAAACAGTCTTATATCCTTGACAATAGCTAATCGTTGTTTACCTTTTCTGTCTTTTAAAGCATCTCCAAAACCAAAACAAACTCTTTATAGATATTTCATTAATTATCTTCCATCGATTGGGACCATGTTTGAGTCTTTTGAACAAGAAAAACTTGGACTTGTGCAAAAACATTAGCTTTCTGCCTTATCAGTGCTTTTGGTAGCTAGAGAAAATAGAATTTGGGCCGATTAGCTACCGAAAGTTCTTCTTTCGATGGCTAATGAAAAATTGATATGTTCTCCTAAGCCATCGAAACTTGAGATTATCAAAATTTCAAAAATACCCTTGTCTTATCTCAAAAATGCCTCAGGACTGATCTTTTTAGGCTTCTTTATCTTGCTCAAAATTTGTAGGGTTACTGGTTGCCTCTGGTTCATTGCACTGAACTGCCACCTCTATAAGGGTCTCAAGAGAAGCATGAGCCTAGTGTTTTGAAGACATTATTTTTTTCCTCAAAGCCCTGACCTTTTTCTTCAAACCCTGAGCTACTCTCCATAAGCTATTGTAGTCCTTTACAATATTTTTTCTTTTTCTTCTCCTTTATGCTTTCATGGGCTAATCTTTCCAAAGCTGAGTTGATTTCTGCAAAGTTTTTTGATAGAGTTTCATACCTTCTTTTTATTACCCTTTCAAGCACTTCTTGCTCGGTTAGCTTCTTCTTAAGCTTCTTGATTTATTTTGATTTCTTTTGCTTCACTCGTTTGCTAGATGAGGCATCTTCAATTTGTGGTTCTTGTTCTTCTCGGGCTGTAGGTGATGTAAGGTTCTCATAACTTGTTGTGTATATATCCACAAAAATAGAATTGTCACACCTTGTGGTAACTGAATCCTCATGCCCTGTTTCAAACTTCTACTCTTCATTCTCTGAGTCTATGTAAGGAAGATTGAGAATGTTTTTGTACACTGGGAATTCTTTGGCCTCTTCTTCTTCACTGTTAAAATTCAATTTCTTCTTAGTTTTTCCCAGCTTAGAGGAAGGAGAGGGTTGATTGACTGGAGTTGGAGAGATAGCTCTCCTCCTCCTCTTTCCACTTCTGGGAGTGGAGGATTTCTTGGAATGAGGACTCCTTTTTTCCCTCTGGCTGAACCTTAGTCTGGAAATCATTCCAGAATAAGAAGTAATTCCACTCTTTACCTTTTCTTCGAAACAACTCACAAACCAACAATTTGATTAAACTATGGTGAGATAATCTACCTACAACTTGACTAGGTTTGGCCTTGACTTGATGAGCCATCTTGGATAAGCTTTGGTGGAGGAAATATGGCAGATTGAGTGAGTTTCTACCTGTCAAATGGTTTATAAGTTTAAAATGGAAAATCATCACCCTCTTGTATCACCCTTCATAGGTTATATAAACAATTATAGCTTTCAATAAATATTTCCATTTCTCTTCAAGGAAAGATACATGAATATCTTTATTCCAAATCAAACCCCTATGTTTTGGTTTTAAATAGGTCCTGAATTCAACATTCTTAATAACAGTGGTTTTAAACCATTTCTCTCCATTCGTGGGAAGCTCTGTGACTTCGTCTATGAGTGCTTCATCAATCTTGAATTCATCCCGACCGATGATTGCTATCTTTCCATCGAAATTGAGGGCGAAGGCCTCTACCACCCGCTGATGAAAACTCTGTAATTTTTTGCAAAAATTGTAACAGCCTCCATCCTTGAACATTTGACATACCTCCGAGTGTGATTCCAGGTAACCGATATCGTTGATCTCCTTTCACAGTGTTGACGTTCCTTTCTTCATTTTCCATGACATTTTTTCACACCTGTTATCGAAGGAGCGGATTTCGGGAAGAGTTACACTTCGTAGACTTAGCGAAAATCGGCTTGGTTGAGGTAAAATTGAGATAACTGGGGTGAAATTTTGAAAATGGAACTGATTGCAAGGAGTGTGGTGAAATGGTTGATGATGTGCAATAGTCATGGAAAATAACTGAAATAAATGGGGAGTACATAATCACATGACTTAATGATATAGCAATCTGGATATAGCAATAGTGAACGGTTCTTTCTCTATTCCTTTCGGCGGCTTGTGCAATCATGGAAACATCGAACCCATCGGTTGAAACGTGTGATAGGATGTGCTTGGTATTTTCCCACTTCAACGATTTCGGTGGCTAAAATGGCCCTGGATTCCTTTATTTAAGCTTCTGAAAGCTAAGTCTTTCGGTGGCTAATGAACAATTGATACGTTCGCCTAAGCCACTGAAACCTGAGATTTGAATTAGATCAAACAAAAACTAAACGAAATTTTATTTAAAATTTATTACATGGGTAAAGCTTCGAAAAATGAACCTTTAAAAATTTTAAAGTACCTTTTTAAAAGACTCCCTATCACCTAAAATGAAAAATCTTGATTTACTTATTTGAGGAGATAACACCAGTCATAGAAAATATAGTCCGCATAAGGACGAGGAGGAGGCAAGAAGAAGAAAGCAAGGGTTGCACTGCGCAGTCCAAATTCGAAGCAATATAGAGAAGGATCAAATCTGAAGTGCCTCAGGATGAGTCACATGTGAGTGTTGGGGGATTGTTGGCCCTTGGTTATGGAAGGAAGTGAAGAACAAGGAAGAAAAGGTGAAAAGAGAACTTCGTGGGAAACACAGTGACTATCACTGGGTCGAAGTGAGCAAAAGAGAAGAAAAGATGGAGCGAAGAGAGGAAATGTAAGACGTTGGATGAGGAGATCAAGGATGACAGATCAACAAGGAATATGGATCGTGGACAACTCAACAAGCAAAAAATGCTACCGTTGGATGCTTTGGAGCACCGTGCGAGAAGGAAGGAAAGACAGGCTGGCGAAGCCTGGAAAAAGAGGGTCATGTTGACCTAGGGTTTTAGACACCTAGGGTTTTAGTATTTAGGGTTTTTGGCACCTAGGGTTCAATCTAAAAGCTGTCGGTGAGGTGTTGTAATGTATAAATAGAGGTTTAAAGGGCCTAGGTGTTGTTGGTAATTCTGAAATACAATATTGTTGTTGATCTAGATATAGTATTGTGTGAGGGATCATTGTATTGAGAGAGAGGAAGCCTTCTGGTATTATAAGATCTTATGTTGTGTGTGAAGGTCAAGTCCTGCAGCTGGGTGCACAGGAAGGGGAGAGAAAGAGAGAGAATAAAGAGGATCTTCTAGCTGAGAGCGTAGATAAGAACTATATTCTTTACCTTAATGAATCATAAGCACAGTTTTGTGGGCATATCCCTATAGAGAGGGTGAACCATGTACATCTATTGTTGTGTGTGTGATTGATGCTTTGATCTCTGTCATTGTTATATTGTTACATGCCTTATTGTATTAGATCAAATCTATAGTTGTGAAGGATAGTTCTAGCTTGTTGAATGATAAATGCATGATGTATTGTTGTTGTAATAGATCCACTTGATATTCCCCTGGTTGTAGACATCTCTGTCCTGCAACCCCCTCATAGTTTCTTTGGGTGAGACTGCATCTGCTTCGCAGGTGTTGTCGAAAGGGCTAGTAGCTAGGGCTTGTTGGTGCACTCTTGGAGTTGAACCCTAGACCTTCCCCTGTGCCAACACCCATGATTTGGCATGAGTATACAGGAGATTACATGAGTATGCGGGAGCATAAAGTGGTGAGTGATAGTACACAAAGACATGTAGAGGTGTACGGTGGGATTCAGAGGGATGTATTGGATTGCAGGGAGGAGATACACTTAGGGGAGCATGGAGATGCCTCTCCTTTGCAGAAACACACAGTTATGAGAGATCACCTTCATAGTATCAGTAGTTTCATGAGAGATGAGATATGGAGAGTCGTTCACCAATAGTTGGAGGAGTTACCCCCAGTTGTACCTGATGATTGGCGTTCGATGATGACTATAGGAGAGTATTTATCTTGGGTATCGGTGGATGATATTTTGGTTGAATCCTTGGGATTGAACAAAGCTTGTGATATTTTCCAGTTCTACAGTTAGCTACAAATGTTTTTGTTATCCTTTCTAAACACTTTCATCATTTACAGTAGCATGAGGAGAGATAGACAATGGCAGAGGACATGGAGAGTTGTTAGGATGAGACCACCTGACAGGAGTGGTTTTACGACATACAACAAGATATAAGGGGTGGATCATCATAGGAAGACAATTAATACCTTGTGCGTGATGGTGAGCATCTTGGTCCATGGGATAGAATACATCTCAGAGGATGACACAAATACAGATTCTCATAAGGATGTGCACGGAGGGCTTCCGACAGTGATCAGTATGAGATAGGAGCGATTAGTAGGGATTGGAAGTGATAAAATTCCAATTTTTCCATGGGATTCAAGAGTCCATTTTGTTGGTAGGCTGTTTCATCTTATGATGACCCAGCTTGTGAAAGAGAGCCACATAATTTACTTTGGGTTGGTTTCCAGCAAGCTTGCAGCGACTTGTCCTATGGGGTGAGACATTTTCTCCCTTTTGATCTTCATGATCGAGCATGCAGATGGTTGGGAAGATATTACTTCCACATAGATTCGCTTATAGATACCACTTATGGACATTAGGTCCAGTTTCCATAGGTATTCCATATTGAGGATCCAGGAGTGGGGATCCAGTATGTATACAGGGAGCAGAAAGTCATGGTCAGGGTAGTGCAATGCCATTGTGGTGATATTTGGTAGAGACTAGCACGAGACTCGAGGATTGTAAGGTTGAGAATTTCATTGACTGATGGAGGTGAGTGGACCCTTATAGAGGAAAGTTATTTTGATTTTCCATTGAGATTCATTGTTGAGGAGAGAACGTCACTTGAGGGTGATTCATGGAGGTCTTATAGTACCTCACTATGGCAGAAGCATATGCAGTGGGTGGATACCATGTTGGTATTGGTATGGACTTGGAGGATGTACTCATTCCAGGATGAGGCCATCTATCATGTGCAGGAGACTCATGGTGCTGATATGTTTCAGGATTATGCTTCACTGGGTATTGTAGTTCACATCTTGATATGGGACCCAGGGGATAGAGTGTGTGATATTTCATCTTTGGATGGAGCCTATTGTGTGTCCCACAGGTGGACTTGGGACCCCGCTATTATATTCATATGGATTCAGTTATTTCTTGAGGACAAGCAATACTCTAATAGGATCCCAAAGTGGGACATCATTATAGGCTCTACTCATAATAGGGACATCATTATATTATAGTCTTCCCTATTAGAGTGCAATTCCCCCACTTTGGGACATCATTATATTATAGAGTGTTATGATGACTAGAGTAGCCAGATGGAGGTTACATGGAGTATAGGGGCTATTGAGGGGTATTTTGGGGTATAAATTGCATTTCTCATCTTATTTCATCATCATGATCCATTCTGCAAAAATTGGCTATGGTTCCATTGCATTCCCACAATTTCCATGATTTTGAGTTATTTTGGGCTATAGGTTAATTAAATTCACTAAGGAGGTCGTATTGGACATAATACTTGGAGGAACCTGTTAGTGTAATAGCTCATTGGAATCGAGAGGAACAACACTACAGGATATGATGATGAGAAGTGACTTTAAGCAGCCAGGGAAGCCACAAGGAGAGATAAGGTACTTTTCAGAGGTAAAATGGTTAATTAATTAATTAATAATTAAATAAAGTAATAGTCACTTTGGAGAGACAAGGTGAGCAGGGAGGATAAAAGAGAGATAGGGGCCATTATTCTCTCATTAATGTTATGTATCATTTTGATATCTGGATTCTTGCTAGTGAGCCCATGCACTTGGGGGTTTTGAGGGTTTTGACTTAAAAAACCCTAGAGATAAGATCAATGGTGAAATATCCCACCCAACCTGGTCCAAGCTTGGTCAGGGAGGTGAAATGTTCCTCTCTCACCATTCTACATCAGATCTACTTAGCTTCATAGGGGTTCTACATCAGCCACAGGTTCAGAGAGAGCTAGGGCGCAACTTCAAGAGGGTTTCTAGTAGGAGGGTGCACCACCTTGAGGAGAGGAGCAAGTTCCAGGCATAAGAGAAGGTTTCAGAGAAAACAAACTTCTGGGTATTATTTGTAGGGCATAGGGCACCTTTCCTAGCCTTTTCCAGAGGGGTTTTCTCTTCTGTATTATTTATTGGAGCTCAACATAGGTTCAGAGAGAGGAGGGTGCACCACAGATTGAGGATCTAGAAGTTTGGAGGGTCATATCTCTATCATTCAGCCTGAGACTCTACCAGGGGGTTTCCAGTAGCCCAATCTACAGTTTTGGATCTTTTCTAGAGAAATTTTTAGGCCATCTTCATAGATGCCAAATTCTTGGGTCTTTAGTCATCCAGGAGGGCATAAGACAATTAGGGGATTGTTTATTTGGAGGGTCATACCTTCACCGTTCAACTTGAGACTTCACCAGTGGTTTGGTATTGGCCCAATCTACACTTCCATCCATTTTCAGAGTGTTTGGAGGCTTCCATTAGCTAGGTTGAATTTTGGGTTTGGCACTTCAGGAGGGCATAACTTATTTAGTTTGGGGTTTGGCACTTCAGGAGGCAGAGATCTCATCTTGTTATTCATATATTGTAGTCGTGTGGCCTTTGGAGGATTTCATCCTCTCTCCTTTATCTTGATTGAGGTTTGTCTTGATATTACTACTAGATATTAGCTATATTGTACCAGATTTGCAGATCCATTGTATTAGAGTCTTCTTCTATTATGAATAATATCAGATCTGAGGTATTTATGGGTTATCTCGTGTATTTTTGATCTTGTATTTGTTGAGGTATGTTCCATTTCTACATCTATGTTGATTATTGTTGCAAACACACATAACAACCATCAGTATAAACCCTAGTTCAACTCATAAGACTTAAGACTGCAAAGTGTTTGACAAAATGCCACGACCCCAAAATGTTTAAAAATTCATGGAAAACACAATGTTCTTGGCATATTGGCTTGGGAACATTACATTATCTCTGAGAAGAGATGTGATGGTTGTGCTCATTCGCAATAATATTAGTACAATGAGGCTCCAAATATTTTTTTTACGTTAAACATGAATTCCAAAAACCTAGACATCCAAAAACCTAACCCTAAGAGATGAAGCACCAAAATGCATGTGGGCCTCGTTGGTGTAAGTTGGTACATCAACTTCCAGGGGTCATAACGTTTGCATACGATCTCCATTTAAAGAACACGATAGCCTGTTACAAAGTTCTATATGAGGACTACACATTATGTCATCACACTATGAATTTATGTATAGTGTGACTGTGGAGGTCCCAAAAAACGTTGTTTAGGGCCTCAAAACGGCCCCGGAAGTTTGGGACCTGAAAAGCTAGAAAACAATTGTCAAGATGAAAACTAAAACTGCCAAGATGACATTTGTATGTGAGCTAATTAGAACAGGTGGGTGGCCACTAATATCCACTTGGATCATTGGGGTAATCCCTCATTTTCTCTATGGTATTATTTCTTACCATTGACTATTGATATCCCTCTAATGGTCCATTTTGAAAGGTTTTCTAATACTATTGTTGTGTATGGTTTTCCCTAGTATAAAAATTAGTTGATATGTCTCTTTTTGTAATGTCATACTAGTGTTTGGTGATATATGGAGTAAATTATCCTTTTATTTTTTGTGTTGTAATGTCATAAGTCATATGTGACACTTTTTTATGATTGTAGTGATAGTATGTTGCCTTTATGGTTTTGCTAAACATAAAATTTTGTTGGCTCTCTAGCACATTGTTGATCTATATGTAGCCTAATACCTATTTTCTTCTTATATATTTTTACTTAGAATTTTTTTTGAGTCACAACAGGTTAGTTTAAAGCGAGTGTATTTTCTTTCCAAAAGAACTTTATGTTATACAAAATGCACCTATGTTTTCCGTCGCATAAAAATTCCACCTATACTTAAAATTGTTCTTGATGTATGGAAGGTTTATGTGCTGCTGAACTCATGGGTTTATTTGTTTTCCTTTTTAAGTCTGCTACCACCAAGCCTTAACCATTTTCTTCCTCTCTTTTACACCATCGGTTCACGAGTTCCCAGACTCGCGGACTCATCCTCATATTTTATCCATGCATGTCACCCCACCATTATGTTTCCCTTACCTTTGTCACATCTTTTGAGATCTATTTAATGTTATTCATTTGAAAATTAACTACTAATTGAATTATGAAAATGTAGATTTTAACCTTGTACAATTATTTACTGCAAACAGATTTTCAATAAAAGAATAGAAAATATACAATGGAAAATACACACATTACACAAAGATTTTTCCCCTAGAAACCCAAACCAGGAAAACCAACATATTCTATATTCATCATCTCATACATTGTTTACAATAAAATATACATATAGGATCCCGTAGCAGTCAAAAACCTTATCCAATAACCCAAATTAGTCAACAACCCTAATTCCTTAACCGAAAATAGAAAACCAACGACGAAAACCATGTTCTCAAAAAACGCCCAAAAACGGACACAAAAAATCACCATTATTGTTTTTGGGGGATCTCTCCCCCCTCTTACCCCCCTATGCGCTCAACACAACATAATCATTAGTTCTAACCATGCAAACAATATAACACATACCCAACATTCTCCCACTAGTTGTTTTATTTGCATAATCCAAGGCAACAATGCCCATAGATCTTCTACACCAAATGAACTTCTCAGTGCTCACATATTTTGTAATGAATCTGCAACATTATTCAAAGTTTTCACCTTCATTAGAAACACATTCTTTTCTTCAACCATGTCTCTCACAAAGTGATATTGAACATCTATAAACTTTGTCTTTCAATGATAAGTTGGGTTCTTCGCAATAAAATTGCACTTTGACTGTCATAATCTATCCTTAAAACTTGTTGCACAAAACCGATACCTTAACAAAATATTTGTAACCATACTGAGTCCTTGATTACATGTGTGGATGCCATGTATTCATCTTTTGTAGTTGAAATTTACACTACAGATTGTCTTTTTCTCATCCAACTGATTGCTCCTCCAAATAGATTAAAGACAGGCATACTTGTATATCTTCTATGATTCATATTTCCATCCCAGTATGCATCCACAAATCCATGTATCTCCAACACTTTGTCCAAATGTGGTCTTCCTTTGTAGCACAATCTATAACTAGTAGCACCACGAAAATACCTGAAAACTCTCTTTATTGTTATCTAATGCCCCTTCCCTAGTTTTGACATATACCTGCTCAAAACTCACATTGCATGTGAAATGTTTGATCTAGTACAGACCATTTCATACATCAAACTACCAACCACACTCTCATATGTAACATGATACATGTCCTCCTCCTCTTCATGTGTCTTAGGACATTGATCCACAAATAACTTTACACCTACAAAAATAGGGACCCTGACTGGTTTACATTCCTACATATCAAACCTCTGTAATATGGTATCGACATATTTTCTTTGATTTAACTAGAGACTCCTATTTTCTCGATCTCTTTTAATTTCCATGCCCAAAATGAAATTTGCAACACCAAGATCCTTCATGTCAAATTTAGAGGAAAATTGAGTTTTCACATCCTGAATAATCTCTTTGTTGTTTCATATCAGCAACATGTCATCCACATACAAGACCAAATAAATCAAATGATCACCAATTATTTTGAAATACACATAGTGATCATCTTTTCTTCTTGTGAAGGCAATTCCCAACATATAAGTATCAAATTTTTGATAACACATCCTTGGTGATTGTTTTAAACCATACAGGTGCTTTTTCATATTGCATACCAACTCCATCTTCCCTTCACAACAAATTATTCTAGTTGCTTCATGTAGATTTCTTCTTCTAGATCCCCATGTATGAATGTTTTCTTCACATCCATTTGTTCTACTTCAAAATAAAAACACAACAACAACAGATAACAAAAATCTAATAGAGGTTAACTTGGCAACAGGAGAAACAATATCACCAAAATCAATTACCTCAACTTGGGAATAACCCTTTGCTACTAATCACGTTTTGTATTTCTCCACTTTTCCTTCTGCATCCAGCTTCGTTTTAAATACCCATTTGCTGCCAATGGGATTTCTTCTAGTTGAAAACTCCACTAGATACCAAGCCTCATTCTTATCCAAGGATGTCATTTCTTCAACCATGTCCTTTTTCCACAGTTTTCCATCCTCTGAATCCACTTCCTCCCTAACCATTCTAGGATCATCATCAATAATAGAAAAAAAAAAAAAAAAATTAAATAAGGTGGAGCATACCTTTTCAGTAGCCTTTTTGCCCAAACTGATCTCCTCAATACTGGAGTATGAGGATCTTCTTCTTTTGATTCTTGTTTTTCTGGAGAGTCTGATTCATCATCCTTTAACTGAAACTCTATATTCTCTGGTTCTCCCTTACTTGGTAGAACTTCCTGTTTGAAAACATCTTTCATTTCTCTAAATACCACATCTTAGCTATACACAACCTTCTTAGTTTATGGGTTCCAAATCTTATAACCTTTGAGACATTTATACCCAATAAAGATACATTTTTCAACCTTCTTATTTGGCTTACTTATGTTTTCTTTTGGAACGTGAACATAGGCCTCGCAACCAAATACCTTGATATGTGTGAGAGAGGATTTTTTACTAGTGCATACCTCATGTGGAGTCTTTTCATCCAGTGTTGATGAGGGTGATCGATTGGCTAGGTAACATGTAACACCCACTGCCTCTGCCCAAAATTCTTGTCCTAACCCGACACCACTGAGCATGCACCCTGCTTTTTCCATCAGTGTCATGTTCATCATTTCTACAACTCCATTCTATTGAGGTGTATATGGAGTACTATTATCCCTTTATATATTTCACTTCTTACATAAATATTCAAATTCATTCCCACAAAACTGTCCACCATTATCCATCATCAACACCTTTATCATTTTATTTGTTTGATTCTCAACAAGAGCCTTAAAATATTTAAACCTGTCAAATAATTCAGATTTCTTCCTCATGAAATATATCCAATTATTCCTTGAGAATTCAACTATAAAGGAGACATAGTACATAGATTTTCCCAATGATGGAACCAACACAGGTTGAAACACATCACCATGCACTAGTTGTAAAATCCCTTCTGCCCTCATTGCACCAGAGGGGAATCTTACCCAATTGTGCTTCCCATATACACAATGTTCATAGAAATAAAAAATCTAGAGATCAGTTAGACATACCTTCAACCATACCTTTACCATGTAGTAGTCAAAAACCCTTCTCTCCGATATGCCCTAGTCTTTGATGCCACAACATAACCTTTTCTCCTAAGACTGTAAGAGTTTTTTCTTCTTCAACTCCAATATCAGGAAAAATGGAACTATTACACCCATCACTAATAGTTCTTCCTTGAAAATTATACATAGTTCCAATCAAAACTCCCTTCATCAACACCATTGCTCCTCGAAACATCCTGTTGGTTTCTTTTTCAAATACTATTTTTACCCCTGCATCGTTCATTTTTCTTATAGAAATAAAATTTATGGCCAATCCTGGGATATGCAGAACACCATGAATTTTTATAATCCTTCCATGTATGAGCCTCAACTTGACTTTTCCTCATCCTCTGATTTTTGTTGTCAAGTCATCACCTAGGAAAACATTACCTCCATCATACCTTTCATATTCATAGAACCACTCTCTGTGGGGAGTCATATGAAAGGATGCACCTAAGTCAACTAGCCATGCCTCATGATATTCATGTGTAATTGAAGAAGCCAAGTACACATCTTCTCCTTCTTCATTGGAGGTATTTTCTTCTGTAGAAGGAGCATCTTCAGATCCCTTCACTCTCTCAACGCTTTTGGATCTACATTGCTTCTTGTAGTACCCTTCTTTTCCACATCTCGAGCATACCTTTACAAACTTTTTGGAAGATTTATATCTACCCTTAGACTTGGATCTCCCACTTGAGTAATTAGATCTATTTCTTTCCTGGGAGCATCCTCTTGCAAATAATGCATATGTCCTATGTCCATCCATGTTCTTTTGTCTCATCTCCATGTTCTTCTATCTCCTCTCCTTCGGTGATCCAAAATGGATCTAGGAACCAAAATGGATCCAGGAAGGCATAAAAAAAAAAGTTCCCAGAATCAGAAGAAACCAATGCCATTGCATCCATCTCATCGCGTTTATTTCATCCATATAATTTTTTCCTCAAACAAACATTGTATGTGAAAGTTATCGCGTTCTGACCGAAATCCCAAACAGGCAAAAAGTCGACTGGGTCAAATTCAACATTGACGTCAGTAAGTACGACAGGTGATGTCATCATGTGTTAGGATGACATTAGCATGACATCATCATGATGACATGGTGTCACCAAGAGGTGACACATGTCACTCAGTTTCATCACTTTCAGTCCAAGTTGGCACCGTATAGATTTGACACGTGTCACCGTACGAATGACATGTGGCAGTCCGTACAGTGACGTGGCCCAATGACAGATGGACACATGGTCGTACAGATGACATGGCAGTGACACGTGGTGGGTGACTGGATTGTACAATGTCATGGAAGTGTTAACTGGGCAGCTGACTGGACTGATGTGTCAATAGTACAAGCCAATCACAGGGTGACATGTGGCCCAATCACAGGGAACCACATGGCACCTTGAATTTTCCCAAGTTCGGCTGGGAAAAAATTTGTTATGGGTTAGGGGATTTGAAGCCCAGACCTCACAGGATATGCAATGACTTAGTAACCAGCAGCGGACCATTCGGGCTAACTGTGGTGCTTGTTCCATAAACAACACATATTCTATATATGTTGACGATGGAGTGGAATGGGGGACAAGCCTCGATCAACGAGGACCAACACCAACCGACCAGGGGCTAGAGACCAAGAGCTAGTCTGGAGTTTGGGCATGTGGATCATAAGGGCTTGGCCACATGGGCCATAACCACATGACCAGGAGATAGAAATGGAGGGGCCAATGTGTCAATACCATCCCATGGCCATATGGCAGTTCACATGCAACCAGGGGCCTGGATTCAAGGGGCTACACCCGATTTTGTCCAAAATATGGGTTTTTAAACTTTATAATATAATTTTGGGAGATTTTGGCCATTATTGGAGGATCTAGAGCTCTTTTTGAGGCCATATCTTGGGGGGAAGTTGGGAGGTTGTTTTCAACTTCAATCCTATATAAAACATAGGTTCTTGGCATCATTAGGAGATTTAGAGAAGGAGAAATTCTAAGGAATTTGATAGTAAAAGCCATTTTTATGTAGGGAAGCTATTGAGGAGAGAAACTTTGCGGGCCATTTTCGGGAGCTTCGTTCATCCATTTTCAGTGCCGTTAGTTGTGTTGGGTTCTTGAGGTCTATCATAAACAACCATACCAGTTTGTAATCCATTTGACACTTTTCTGATGATGTTTGAAGATTTGAAGAGAAATAAGAAAGCCTTACCCACTGAGACAAAGGCCCAGAGACGTAGGCGATATTGCGAAACTCCATTAACAACTTTTGTTGTTATGTTTTGTTGATTCTTTGTGATTATTTCCAGATCTGTATATCTTATTATGGATTCCATGTTACATCCTTAATTCTTTCTCTTTCTTTAATTCTTAA
>SNQJ01S0188914.1:5650-18286 GCA_010110895.2 Picea sitchensis
ACAAACCAAAGTAAGAAAAAAAAAAAAACAGTAAAACAAAAGACTATATACAAAATTCATTTCAAATGAGCGTTAATTATCAGGCTGGTTCCCCATAATGTTTCAAGTGGGAACCATTAGTGTTGTAAGAGAACAATCCCTCTTCCAAATCCTTTAGAAGGTATGAGTTTTCACCTAGGACAAAAGCGATTTTAAAGGGACCTAGCCATAGTTTCTGGAACTTTGAGTATCTTCCTCTCTCAGCATGATTTGAGTCCCATAGTAGGACTTTTTCATCAATCTTGAATTCAACGGCTTTTTCTCGTCTATTAAAATACTTTTTCATAGTTTTTTGCCTTCTCTTTATGTTCTCTAAGGAAAAAACCCTTTGTTCTTCTAGGGATAACAGTGCATTTATCCTTTGGGGAACATTGGAAGAATTTAATTCTTGAATCTGTAACATCAGTCGTGAGGAAGAAATCTCCAGCTCAGTAGGTAGAATATCCTCTTGGCCATATGCGAGATGAAAGGGAGTACATCATGTACTTGCCTTGGTGGTAGTGTGATTTTCCGAGAGAGCATAAATGAGAAGTGTGTGCCTCTAGCAAGGTTTATCCTCTATGGTCCTCTTGATGATCCTAACCAGGTTTTTGTTAGTGGACTCATCTTACCCATTTCCTTGGGGGTAATAGGATGATGAATTGAAATGTTTGACCCCTAATTTAACCAGAAATTGAGTTAAATTTGAAGAAATGAAGGTTGGGCCATTATCCATAATGATCTCTAGTGGAAGGCCAAATCTGGAAAAGATATTAGTTTCCAATAAATAAATTACCTACTCATCCTATGTGTGTTTAAGAGGGACAACCCCGGTCCATTTAATAAAGTAGTATGTGGTTGTCAAAATAAAAATATTCCCTGCGGAAGACGGAGGATTGATAGGACCAATAAAGTTTAGGCCCCATTTAGAAAAAGGGAAATCTGGGAGGACAGGTTGTAAAGGAATAGCAAAAAGATGTTCTTTCCAAGCAAATTTTTTTCATTTATCATAAGATCTTGAGAATTTATAGGAATCTCGAAATATCGAAGACCAATAGTAACCATTTCATATGATTTTAAAGGCAACAACTTTAGCAGAAAAATGGCCACCAATGTGAATGACAGAAACTGATGATCCATGAATTTTCTGTAGCAATTTTCGTGCTTCTTCATCATTCACACATTGAAGTAATAAACCATTAGAAAACCTTCTAAACAATAAGTCTCCCAAAACGATATACCTGGAAGATTCGAGGCATAGTCTTCTTCTCTGGTGAGGATCCAAGTTATCTGGGAATTTTTATGCTACAAGTAATACACCATATTTTTGTACCAAGGATGTGCAACTATAGAAATATTTTGATTTTCAATATATAATAGAGTTGAAAGAGGATTATCATGATTATCAATTTCTTCACTTGGTTCATGGTCTTGAGATAAGTGAAGGGATAAGTCTCATCCCTTGATCATTTTTGAAGTCATGATGGTTAAATCATGCTCCTGAATTTTGGCAAGACAATGTGCAAGTTTTACTGAAAGATAATTTTGTGAGAGAAGAAACTTGATAGCAGGCAAAGTGACTCTTACCTGCGTCTATTTTCCTAAAATAAAGTGGCAAAAATTTTATATAGCCTTAACAAGAGAAAAAGCATGTTTTTCAATATAAGAGTATTTGATTTCATCGTCTGATAAACTCTGGCTCATGTATTCTACAGGTTTGTCGTTGTTTTGGTCATTATTTTGTAAGAGGATAGCAGAAATTGATTCCTTTGTGGAATTGGTATATATGATCAAATCTTTCTCAAAATCCGGTTTCACCAAAACCGGTGCGGAACTAATTGTTTTCTTAATCCTAAGGAAATAATTTTCGACGTCACCTTTCCAAGAAAAGGAACGATATTGCTTCAAAATATTATGAATTGGTTTAACCATGACACCAAAATCATTAACAAACCTACAAACAAAATTGATAATTCCCATGAAAGCTTGGACTTCTTTCTTGGAGGTGGGGGCAGGAAGGTTTAGAATTGCAATAATTCTTTCGGGATCAATGCTTATTCCTAGATCAGAAACAATATGACCAAGGATATTTCCCTTAGTGAACCCAAAAATAGACTTGGAAGGATTTAAAGAAATGCCAAATTTTCTGCAACGCATGAGAACTTTTCTAAGATGACCAAAATGATCCAACTGGTTCATTGAATAGACAGTCAAATCATCGAGATAAACTTGGATAATTTTACTGATCAGGGCGTCAAAATCTATATGCATATCTCTTTGAAAGGTGGCACCTACATTAGACAAGCCAAAAGGCATACGTTCATAATAAAAATTTCCCCAGCATGTAGTAAATGTGGTTTTATATCCATCAGTCCTTTTTACCTTGATTTGATTATAGCCAGAAAACCCATCAAGTAAGGACATCATTTGTGACCGTGCAACTTGTTGTAAAATCATTTCCATGTCAGGGAGAGGGAAATGATCTTTGACTCTTTCTCTATTCAATGCATGGAAATCGACGCATAATCTGATTTGACCAGTAGTCTTCCGAATAGGTATCAGATTTGAAACCCACTCAGAATACTTAACTGGAAATATTATACCAGCTTTCAATATTTTTTCCAACTTTTTACTAATAGTAGCTTCAAGTGCAGGGTTAATAGGTATTTGTTTTTTCCTAACTGGTTTTACTTCTTCCTTGATTATAATGGCATGTTGTATGAGAACAGGATCAAAACCACGAATATCCTCGTATGAGCATGCAAAAACATCTTGAAATTCATGGAGTAGTTCTGTGAATTCCTCTTTTTCTTTGTCAGAACATTGGGCACCTAGTTTAACAATCTTTGGAGATTCAGGTGTCCCAAGGTTCAAGGAAATGGTATCACCCACTTTCCTTTTCGACTCCTCTTCCTTATGTATTTATTTGTTGTTTACATCACTCAATGAAAATAAACTTTCGAGAGGAGTCAAGCCTTTAGGAAATTTATCGTCTTCAATGGATATGATTTCCTTGGGCCTAAATGGTTCATTTTGTATGAAAGAACAAATGCCTTCATTACTTGGGAATACCTGACATGATTCCACTTATCAAGGATATGAGGACGATATAGATATTGAAACGTACAATTAGGTATTTGAGGAAACATTTGTCGGGTAGGGAATGTTGCAAACACAGCTAGCCTATCAACCATTGAATTGATTTCTCATTTCACATGAGTGATGTTAAATGATAACAGGTTTGAAATAAGCATCCAAACAGTTTGGGTATAGCGTTTAAGCAACTTATTGCTAGGTGAATAAATATTACGTGCAAGGTTCACAATAAGTTTGGAATCACCAAAGACTATAAGGTGGCCACAACCAAGGTTATATGCATTTTCGATGCCTAACAATAGGGCCTCAAACTCGATCATATTGTTCGTGCAAGAAAATTCTAACCTATAAGAAAAATTGTGGATTTTACCTATAGGAGAATATAGAATAATGTTGGCCCCATTACCTTCGTTTGAGCATGAGCCATCGAAATGAATGTGTCACATGCCATCGTCAAAATCAATTGATTCAAGGATAGTGTCACCCTCATCAGCAAAGATAGAGTATACTCCCAAATCTTCCTCAAGATAATTTACGTTAGGTTGGGGAACACTCTCTATGTATGGTGAAATTATTCCTTCCCTTAGGACTATAATGTTCTTTTTGTTCCTAGGGACAGACAGATGTGTTCTGTCAAGCGAAAGATATCCACCCATTAAGGCTTGTTAGTGTCTTCCTAAAATAATTGAATAATTTCTTACTGGTATATCAATTACCTAGATATTGAGGGTTGTTCTTATTTCAGGATGTGCACAAAGAACTAAGGTTACAAATTTGATTTCACCCAAGGTTGATTATTGCAGACTGTTATAATAGAGCATGCTTCTAGAATTTTCATTAGTGCACGATAATCCAATCTCTTCCATGATAATTTTTGACATTACACTTGGACCAGACCCGCCATCAATGAGGAAACAATGAGCTATTTTATCCATAATTTTTACAGAAATATAAAAATGGGGATTTTTTATAGGTTTCCTAAAATTATTTACACCTATTTTATTTACATTTGAATCCTCTTCTTTTGACTCTTCAAAAAGATTGGATATGGTAGAAACCTTACCTTCCATAGAGATGTTTTTGTTGTTCATGGATGGCAACCATGTCCAAAAGAGTAGCATCAGCCTTGATATTATCCAATTGGTTAAGGATGTTTTATTTAGAAGAGGGAAGAAGGGAAGGCATTCCTTGATTTTCTGGAACTCTGACGGCTTGTGTATCAGTGCTCTGAGAAGACATGCTTGGTGTGTAAGAAGTATGATGAGGTTCATATTTTCCCTTGGTGGTGTAATATTTGTTCATGGTATTGATTATTAACATCTTCAAGTTCGACCCAGTCTAGAACCGCGATTGTGGTATCGGGCCTTTTGCCAAAGATCTTATCTCTGGAATTTTTCTTAACCTAGAAAGTAATTTCTTCGTTATTTTCTTCATAGAAGTTAAACCAATTGTGATACATAATATCCTTTGGCTGAAAAGAATTTTCATTAGTATTCCTAAAAGGCACTGAGGAAGAAGAGGATGTGACAGGGGCGGGTGAAGAAACACTTCCCTTTCGTTCGTAGGCTATCATCCTATTGTTCATATCTTGCACGAGTTGTAGGAGGGAATACATATATGTTTTCTTGACCGATTCCCCTTTAGGGAGACCCATTCTTTCGATTTTCTCCTCATATTATAGACAAGTATGAAGAGTGGAACCAAGATTGTCAATAGCCTTTTCTTCGAGTCTATGGCGATAAGGGGAAGGTAGAGCATTATTATAATGCATGAAAGCTTCTTGGTTTTGGGGGTGAATTAATTCAGGGATTTGATTGTATAATTTGGTGAAGAAAAGGTTAAAGGACTTAATGGTTTCACCATATTTATATGCAATGTTGTTGTATTCCCTTAACTGCTCAGTTGGACTCTTGGATTGTCCATAAGTGGACTTGAACCAATAAACCAATTCTTCCCATGTGGAAAGAATTTTGGGAGGGAGGGGAGATCAAAGAAGTTTGTTGTAGCTTTCCCTTCAAGGGAGTTGAAAAATAGATGCATGCAAGTGTCATTATCGTTAGCCCCGATGTTATGACAAGCATTGGAAAATGATACTAAGTGTTCATTTGAAGTCACAATATTATTTCCCAAAAATTTAGGTAAATGTTCCTTAAACTTCAGTAATGAGTGAGTAGTCGGTGCCAAATTTAAGGGAGAAGACACATGCCATGGAGTGGTCGTAGAATCTTCTTCGAATTGGAAAATCCCATATTTCTTTATCACTTTAGTAGGATTAGTAATGGATTGAACAGGGACCTGATGGTTGTATATAATACCAATTACTGACGAAGCAAAAGGTTAGGAGGAGGAGGAACCTACGGTTTCACTACCACTACCCGCAGATGTCATGTTGAAGGTAATAGGCATAGGTGATGAAGGTGAACTAGAATAATCATACAAAGTTCTCCTTAGAGCACTTTCTTGAGTTGACAGAACGATTTTCCTCCTTCCTATTTCAGAAATAGGAGTAGCTTCAGGGGACAATTCTCTTCTTCGAGAGAGATGTGAGGATTTGAGGACATGAAAAGAAAAACCAATAGGAAAGGAGAGGTTACTGCTGATTTATGGGCTGCCTTTTCCTAGATTTCCAGTGTTCACAGATATTATATCTCTTTCAATTACTTCCCAAGAGCGTTCAAGTTCATCACAAGTACTAGAAGTTTCTAAAATAGTGTTGAATAAGGTCAAGGCAATGTTATTTTGGTCGTTAATACCATTTTAAATATTGGGTTGTCTTGTAACAAGTGTTGTCATGGAAAAAATAAGTCAAGGAGTATTTAAACAAAACATAACAATTTGAAGAAAAAATACAATCAACCAGACAGATATGGAAGATCTCCCCATTATGGTCGCCAAATAAATGTTGAGGAAAAGGTATGGAAGACCTTAATCAAGCATTTTCATATCTTTCCAAGCTAAGACAAGATAGTTGGGAATGTCACCCAGGGTTTATAGCCTCAGAAACAATCGCTTAATCCACAAGTATTAATTACAAAGGACCAAGTTTGTTTTTTGTGTGTTGTATATATCAAATGCAAAAAAGAAGTAAACTTAAACAAAGTTACATGAATGTGTACAAAAATTATACAAATGTATATATGGAGATCAAAGCAAAAGAATGAACCAGATCATTAAAACACATGTGTGAGACTAAAACAATAATCTTATTTTTCATTTATTTCATTATGAGATACAAAACTGAGTTCTCTCTACAAACCCCTATGAGGGTAGGGACCAAAATCAAATTTAGAATCTTTCGATGGGCACCATAAAAAAATACTCTGACAATCAAGAAGAAAACCAAAGCTAAAGATTTGGATCGGCTTGTCACAAAATGTTGTCACTTGACTCTGCAAGATATTCTTTATCAGTCATGAAACTCAATTCATGCACAAACACAAATACACAGACTGTCAAAGATAAATCATACACCTTTAAAACAAGTTGTTGAAATATGTGATTCTATTTTTTAATCCTAATGCCTTCAATAAAACCTCGTTCTCATCAAGAGGATTAATATTTCTAATAAACTCAAAATGAAAGAAAGTTTAAAGTATCTCACTAGTATAGAGCAAACCTTATGGTTGTAGTTCTCCTTCTATTCTCTCCCCTTGTCTCTTCATCTCATTTATATTTTATTCCACATCAATAAGTTAGGGTATGTCAACTACCTTTCTTTAGTTAAGTCAAATTAACTTAACTAATTAGTTTGAGACAAATAAATAATAATAATATATAAATAAGGGTCTTAAATAATAACTAAATAGGTGGGACCCCTTGTGACTCCCAATTATTTATTTTAATAACCATCAAACGTGAAAAATAAAAATCAATCATAAGATTTCAAATATATCCTCCTTGTAACTCCCATATCCAAAGTCATGATCAAATATTTAAATATCAGTAAAACATAATCTGATCATATCCAAAAACAATATTATATCCATACTGCCGCAAAAAGAATGCCTAAATATATACTTGTTGTCCAAAACTTTGTCCAAGTAAAAATATTGTCTTCAATATATGAAACAACAATAATCATCATCAAAACCCACATTTACTATGAGAGGCATTATGCCTCTTCTCATTGTTGTCCCCTTTTTATTTTTATGTAGCAACATTTGACTAGTTAGAGCCTTGAGGTTGAAATGCACTTATAACATGAGAACAGTCATCCTTAAGATGAAGGCGGGAAGACACAGGTTTGGCAGAATCTTTGGATGAGCTGGAGTGAGTGGCTATTCCTTTTCCCTTGTCCTACATAGGCTCAGGGACATCTGTTTTTAATCTTTTACTGGCATGTGATGACTGCACGGGTGAGATAGAAGGATCACCTTGGGAAATTTGATTTTTTGGTGGTGGAGGGGATAATGGAAAAGAAGCGGTAGGCCAACCGTGATGATGAAAAACAGGTTCATGGACAATCTCTTTCCAACCATCATTGGTGGGCAGTTCTGGTGGCATTGATACATGAGGAGGGACTGGGATGCTGAAAAATTTATGATGTACTTGAAAGGGCATTCTTTCAGGTTGGGGTTGGAGGATCCCTTGACCTACTAGGTTGAAGAACCCATATTGGAAAATATGGTTAAATTCATGTGGGTCAGCATCAAAATGTATGGATAATCGAGGTCTTATGTGACCCCTCTACCAATTTCCCCTACCTTTGTTACCTATGCCATTACTGCCTCTGTTGAAAAGCTCATCCTGAAGCAATAGTCCAAAACATGTCATGAAAACTTCTTAATAATCCATGCATTAACTCTACCTAAATAGAATCAAAAGTTGTCTCTTATCATTTACCATAGAAGCACATGTAATCCATCCATAAAAATCATCAATCAATTGCTATCGAACAGGGGGTGAATAGGGATATTGGGAAGATGAGGGGATTGTAATGAGAGAAAAGTGATATAATGGTCGGGAACCACCACAAATATTTTTCAAGCAATTGCAAACAAAAATCATCCCAACACCAGTCATCATTTTGTTCCTTCCCTTTTAAACCCCATTAATCTTAATAAAATTCACAACAATAGAACAGGGAAAAAAAAATTAAATGTATCTGGGAAGGTGAGGGGATTGTAATGAACGAAAAGTGGTATAATGGTTGGGAATGAGATGGTTATTGTTCTGTTCATGAATTAACATTTATTTTCTTCAATTTATCATCGCTATTATTTCCAAAAATATTTTTTGTTAAACATCCAAACTCAAGACTTAACTGTCCCATAATAACCAAAATGAAAAACAGAAAAAGCCTCGAGACTGTCATCCCACAATTCCCAATTTTCTTATTTTCTTGTTCATGGATGTTTATTTAATTAGCAAAAGTGTAAGGGACTATCCAAAATCGTAATCACAACAATTCCATCCAATAGATAGGGCCGAGGAAAAAACCACACAGGGTATTGAATTTCCACACAAATAATCATAACCCAAACCGTTTCATAACATAGAGCTCCAGAAAACAAAAAGTGCCTCTAATGTCTAGTTATTAAACCTTACAAAATATTCAAGAGTTTATCATAACCCTGTGGGTAATATAACCATATCGGGTCATCTTTCACTGTATGATTTTAACACAATTGCATCGAAATGGAAATCTTCATAACCAATTTTCTTGACTGCAAAATTGTTTCCTTTTAATTTGAAAAGTTTTATTATGGTAACTATCAACAAAATCATCACAGTAAACAAAAATCATACTAAATTAAGAGCACAATGGAGCATAACACAAGCCAAAAATACTTCAACATACAGGTTGATCTCAACTTGCAATGTATATGACAAGCTGGGTTCGAAACCCCGATGCCTTTTCTTTTACCGGACATACAACCATAAAATCGATCAACAAACCCTCGTAGGTAATACACCAATGATACAAATAACAGATCCCTCCACTGCTCGGTCAGAACAAAAACCTAGAATATGTTTACAACTTCCAATACAAGGAAGGACTAGGTTAGGACAGATAGTGAGGCCATTTACAATTGAAGTTCAAAAAGAACAAAACATCCAACATTACCATAACAATATTTAACACAGTTTCTTCCACGGTGGTCGCAAAGCAAAGAACTACCTTATACACCTTCAAGATTGAGGGGCGACTCAACAGTGCCACAAAATATTATATTCCATTATAACGCAGAATGAGGATCGAGCTCATTCGACCAAACAGACATATAAAATCAAAATGAGGTCCTCGCCCGCACCTGGGTGGAAAACAAAACAATATTTCCCCATTTCTTTTATAACAAAAGTTTCCATAGACCACACATGGTCGCAAAAACACCCACAGACCCAATATAATTATTTTCATGGGAAAAATAACAGAGGTTGAAAGTCATTTAAGACTGTGTAGGCATAGAAAACAGAAACAAAACCCAATTATGCCAAGGTTACCATTGTCGTTAATGGAGGAAAACCCCATCACAAATTTCGAGAAGGAGTTCAACAAAGATTCCATAACACAATTTTACAACAGTTACCCATAACCAGTATCCATTCGGGGTGCCATAATCACGATAGGGAAACAACCTTATATCTTGCACAACCATAACCAAGAAGGAACAGTAAACCATTTACAAATTGCAATATAACATGCCAACCAATTTTGCACAGACAGAGCATACATTCACCACTGTAACTTTAGAAAGCAAGCACCTTGTATACAAATTCTAAGAGCCAACATTTGAATTCTATTATAAAGCAGAGTACACTAATGAATGGAAGAGAAAGAACCCTCATACATGTTGTAGACAAGCCCCAAAAAGAACCAAGGACCACCACTATTCTCCAACTCTCAAGCGAAATGGAGGTAAACTAACCAGTGCAACCAAATGTGCGACAAAGTGAGGGTGGTGAACTCGAGGTGAGTAAGAACGACATGCAGTAAATGCATGTCACTTCTCCACCTTTCCATTAATTGTCATCAACCATAGCTAGGGTGGAATACATTCAAAACCCCATTAGGCACATTAATCAACCATAAGAATCAAATATGTCACTTCCATATTGAAACGAAAACCCTCTTTTACCATAGTTTAATAACATCCCCATAATATTATATGCTCCATTTTAAATTGTAACGAGTCCCTTGCTTGCAAGGACTAAATTGACTTCGAAAAATTGCATAAACATAATTATTGTCCATCAAATATAACCAACACCATGAATGTAATGCAACATATTATACCCAATGTGAGTGTGAGTCGAAGTGCTAATTTTAACCATGTGCCAGAGCATATGTATAGCAGTTGTGAGCAGAGTGCTTGTTACTTTCTTTCGTCTTTTAAATTGCCAGCCATTATAATCATTGATTGCATGTGAAAAACTTGTTCGAATTTTTATGTTTTCTCAAACTGTAATATGCTTAGTAAATTTGTCATGAATGCAAATTAGAGAAGTGTTTTCTTTTCACCATGATTCAAACAAGGGGGTCCCACCTATATAAATATTATTTAGTATATGTATATAAATATTTAGGCATTGCAACCCATTTGCGGGAAGGGCTATTATGTTGCTTTTCTGGGCATCAACACATACTAAAATAGAAAAATGGTTTTCTCTGCTACAATGTTATTTTGGACAACTCTCACTTCAACTCCAAGAACAGAGCTATAGCCGCTATGATATGTTTTTATTGTCATCTTATATGTTATGAAAGGACCGATATCGTCAATTCATTAGTGCTAAAATGGTTAAAATGGAAATATAGGGCTCAATACATGAAAATCCTCCACTCCCCCATCACAATGTGTTTCTTTCCTTCTGGGACTGCTCACATACCTTCACAAGATTAAAAAAAATATTTAAATAGTACTAACCACCACAAACCAAAACACATTTTTTATGTTGTCCTCGTTGATAAGAAATCAATCCTCTAGCAGTCCCAAAGTGTGCTTTCTTCATTAATTTTATGTGTTTGTTGGTTGGACAAATCTCAAGATACTATTAAGTCCAACCTTATAAAGACACACACAACAATATAGAATACAGTTAATCTATGGATCAAGCTTCTTTTATGCACCTTCGTCATCCCACTTGGTGCTTGTCCGTTTAAAAAAGTGTTGAACATGTTTGAAATAACTAGGAGGCCCCTAAATATGAAAAATATTTGCATATGGAAAGTACCACCCTTCTCCTTTCCTTGCTTCTTTGTTTCCTATGTGGGGCATATGATGCAGTACCATGTGAGTTTTGAGTCGAATTGGATAAATATCTAAAAATTGAACCCCTAGAATAACATCAACAACCCGCCAAGATTATCTCAAAACAATGGCTTATTAATAATATACTTCAACACATAGTGATCGACAAAGAAGTGTAATTAAGTATCCAATGAATAATGTTGAAAATTTGTAATGCACATATCATTCAAAGTGTTTATTGTTCCTTCATGGTGTAGTTATCCTCTACAAGGTATAGTTTTATGTTGACGTAGTAGATAAGATTATTCACACCTTTGACCCTAGGTTGCTTAGGATAGCTCTAATAGTAGTTTTGAATGCCACCAAATGAGAAGAAAATGTCGTGTTCATAGGTTCTTGGAAAATATTGTACTTCAATGTCTCAAATGATATGTGGCACTATAATGTCCACTAAGAGGATCTCCTCATTCAACAATGTCTCTTGCGTTCCCTTTAGAAAACTCTTGATAATCCATGGTGTTAATATGTGTAAATTTACAAAGTCAAAACATTTTGTTTTGTTGCTATTGAGTCTTGTGGTCATGACCATGTGTCAAGGTCCTCGGGTTAGTGTCCCATGACAAACTTTTGGGGTTCACTCATTTATGATTCAAGTTTTGGGTTTTGATTGGGTCATGTCTAAGGAAATTAGAACATCATTCCAAGTCATAGTTGAAGTGGTCATTCTTTTCCAAGGTCAAGTCAGTTGTGTCACATTTATATCCTAGAGTCCTTTGTCGTCATTTGAAGAGGGTGAGTCTTAAGTTATTACATTATGTTAATAAACTCATGGGAGCATTTTATCACATGTACTAAAGGTTTCATAGCTTTCCCAATATGATTTGTACATTTTAAGAACTTGTAACCAATTAGTTCAAATTCACTCCAAAACCTCCTAGCTTTTTGCAGCAACTCACTATCATGTCAAATCACTTTAGAGATATCCATAATGATCAGGAAACCATGGGAGTAAGGTCATGGGAGTTAGTGTTGTCCTTTTCAATCAATTTTTTATGTTCATGTGTTATTTCCTCTTTAAAATCATCAAAACTTTGATTTGCTGCGAAACTGCAATTTGCTACAAAATTTCTTGTCGCTGATTATTTTTACAGTCAACTTCAAGCTCATATTCCGAGAATATGGTGATTGATATCTGTTAAGAACCAAACATCAATATAGCATAGAAAAACCTCAAGAAAAGTACTCAACGCCTTGAAAAAGAGATAATATCAGATAATAAGCCTCTTCGAGGGGGCAACCTCCTTTTACCCCACTTAAATGTTCAAGTACA
>SNQJ01S0188915.1:5348-16389 GCA_010110895.2 Picea sitchensis
TGTAATTAATCATAAAATAGGAATTACGATGCTAAGGCATGAGGAAAATGTAAATGTATTATTGACTGAGTTGCCAAATAACTGACTGTGGGGGTGAAGCCTTGAAAGTATTGGCCATGATATCACTAGAGGAAGAATGTGAAAACTATAAGAGAGGGTTCATTATGACAAATAACCCCAAATTTCTTTTGATGAGGATGACAACCTCCTTCAGATCCCAAGAAGAGAAATCAGTTAATGAGGAAAGGACCGGTGGTTGAATTATCAACCACCCCCATGAATGGAAACATGGGCTGTCAGCCCGAAGTACCGCAGGGACTTGTAGACCTGAGCTTCCTTCTGACAGAAGGAACATGATAGGTTGGCAAACCTTCCAAGGTAAGAGGGATACACATGGGAGAGGAGACACTAGACAAAAAGAGTGTAAGCTCACAGGGGAGATGGGCAGAGCTTTTCAGCGAGTCACGAACTGAAGGCCGTGAGCTTGATGTCGAGGAGCATCTGAGAAACCTCGCTGAGGCCATAATCGAGAGAGAAAGCTTTGAATTACAGAGAACATGACCCAAATAGAAGCAGAAACGGAGGAAGAACCCTCGAGAAGTGTGAGAATTCCCTGGTGCTATCATGGCTTGGCACGGGGATGGCCAGAGTGCTAAGAATTAATGCCTTTGTTCCTATGGTCGAGTGGAAGGACAAACACCCACAGTCAGTTGGTTGGCGACAACCTGTAATAGATAAGCGATTTCCTACCATGTGTAATTTAGCTGTAATTGTGTATGAATTGGTTATACTGCGTATGCCTTCAGGAATGTGAATGAATGCTTAATGGATATACTGTATCCCTTCTATTTCCATGTGGTTGTATAATTAGGCAAGTAAGGAATTATATGGTTCAGACATGACTTGTTCTCATAAACTCTTGAGTTTTGTAGCGTCTTAAGCTAGAGCCATGAACTGTGAGCTTGTTGACCTTAGGCGTAGTTGCATGTACAATGGTTTACTCACCTAGTCGTTCTGAGTCCCTTGGAGGACGGAGTTTGTTAAGCTCATGAGAGGTAGTGTAGATATGCACAGGCTCTCTGCGACCAAATAGAACCCTAGAACCCCTTCATGAAGGAGCGTAATAGTTGTACTGAAGACTCTTCTAAGAGTCAAGTCCATGAGAAAGAGTGCAAAAGCTCTCAAGTCCTCCATAGCTGACGAAGCTCAGGAAGGATAGCGAGTTTCAAATACCGAAAGAGAGTACCCTTTCATTTTCTAGATGAAAAGACGAGATCCTTTTGGAGGATCTGAGGTCTGTCATGACCGTTAGATTGGAGGAAGGAACGAAGGCGTTCATACCTCGACCCCTTTAGCCTTCGCAAGTAGCGATGGGATCCAGGACCGTAGATCCAAGGATTTATCGGAGCTCTATTGACCGTCGATTTTAACCCTTGCATAGGCAGGAGAGTGGAATCGACGAAGTCCTGAAAGTCCTGAAGTATTTGGAACCGTCCATCGGCACAGGACACGTGGAAGTTGGGTAGCATTTCGCTGACTCATGACTTGGAGTGGTCAAAGGGTAAGACCGCAAGAACTCACAATTCGTGAAATCCCGACATGATCGTGGTCGTTGATCCATGAGTGATCTGGACCATTGGTTTAGTGTGAATAACTTTCGGCGTTTTGGCATCCGGGAAACCAAAGGACAAGACCCCTCGTCTTCGCAAGTCGCGAAATCCTGGTATACGAAACCCCGATGCGCTCTATGGATGAGTCGGTTTAGTGTGAATAACTTTCGGCGTTTCGACATCCGAGAAACTAGAGGACAAGACCCCTCGTCTTCGCAAGTCGTGAAATCCCAGTATATGAAACCCCGACATGCTCTGTGGATGAGCCGGTTTAGTGTGAATAACTTTTAGCGTTTCAACATCCTTGAAACCAGAGGACAAGACCCCTTGTCTTTGCAAGTCGCGAAATCCCGGTATACGAAACCCTGACGCGCGATTAAGACTGAGTGTCTTTCAACACCCTTAAGCTCAGGAGGGATAGTGATTGTCAGATCCAGATCAACGAGGGTCGTTGATCTCATACACGAATTCCCATATCGAAATTCGAGGATTGGAGTGACAAGAGATTTGGAGTCGTTGCATCGTGAACTCCCGGTTCACGAAACTCCGAAAAGATATGGACCGTTGGATCCAAATCATCGAGGATCGTTGGATCTCGTACAAGAACTCATGTATCGGAGTTCAGGGAATGGAGTGACCAGTGGTTTGGGTCACTGCATTTCAAACTCCCGGTTACTAAAATCTTGATACGGCCAGGCCATCGAATCAGGGGGAGATTCACAGCCATCGATCTCATCGAAGGTAAGATTTTGGGTTTCGGGGTTTGAAGAGTCGAAAGACTTGACTCTCTTGCATCGCTGAGTCGCGAAATGCGAAAGGCGCCTCTCTGCTTGGCCTGTGGTCATAACCAACGATCACATGGAGGTGGATAAGGGAAGAGCTAGCCTGAGCTAGGCCCCCGTAGGAATCCGGAGATTCTATCCCTTGAGGAAGAGTGAAAATTTTATTTTTTCCGTAGTGGGTATGTGACAGCCTTCCAGATACTAGTTAAGATCTGGGACACCACAGTTTATCGGTGTATCATCGATGAAGGTGCATTGACATGAATCATGTATAAACACATATGGAAGAAAATTGGCTCCCCTGAGCTAGTACCCTCTGCCATTACTCTTCGAGCTTACAACGGTCAACCAACATCTTCCGCAAGGATTTGTCAAAATGTCCCCATCGAACTTGGGGGAAAAACCATCCTGATTGACATTGAAGTTATTGATGCCCAACTTGATTACAATATCTTGTTCGGACACAACTACATGTATGCTATGAAGTCGGTTGCCTCTTCTATGTTTTGTTCAATGTTGTTCCCCCATAATGGGAAGATTGTCACCATTGACCAATTTACACATTATGAGCCTAACCATTCCGCCAACATCGATAACATCCTCCCCCTTACTCGTGTTAGCTCGAATGATTTTCCAGTTTCCAACATTAGCCTTGGATTATTCCAAGACCCATCCATGTTGGGCACTTATCAGGGAGCACCACCATTCCTAAACCCATATCTTTCAGCACAAGTGTGTGTAGTTTTCTCTAAAGTAACAGACATCAGAGACAAGACTCCTATCACTGAGTACCCTCCCCATATCGACTTTCCACCAGTTGAAGAAATAATACCTCAGGAGTTCCCTGAGAGCGCCACCGCACCACTTGTCATGGATCTCCCCCCCCCTCTAGGAGAATATCCTAGTTTGGGAGACAGTCCCCCAGGCCATTACCCAAATTTCCTTTTTCTACCCCCCACCTGGAATCGAAGCATTCCAAGTAGCCTCAACGTTTACCCTTCCGAACATGGTACTCGCCATCCCTGTATGGTATCGACATCCACCCAAGATGGTTCCTCAACCATCCCTTCCTCCTCAGTCAAAGGGAATCCCGACAACGCTAGTCCTAACTCCGGCCACACCACCCTCACCCCCAATTGCCAGCACCACTGCTACGGATGGAGGCAGATGAAAGAAGAAAGAGCCCATTGCTCCACTACCTCCATGAGTTCAAATCCCTTGCACCTTGTGTGAAATAAAAGGACACCCCACTCACAAATGTCCTTCTCTTCTCAAGCTACGCAGTTTTATCCATCTTCCTCAAGCACCCCTTTTGCTTGCCACTCCACCAAGTACATTCCACGCTACTATGGAGTCATCAACCACACGAAAACAAAATATACGAACCAATTTCGCCTGTGCCATATGTGCAGAATATGGGCATTACACTCATCATAGCCCATCTA
Organism: Picea sitchensis; assembly: GCA_010110895.2. NCBI lineage: Eukaryota > Viridiplantae > Streptophyta > Pinopsida > Pinales > Pinaceae > Picea > Picea sitchensis. Next base: position 9,186 of record SNQJ01S0188915.1, read on the forward strand.
TCCCATACGTTCGCCACACATTAGATGCAGAATGCCACACATATCTACCTGAGATTCCTCTGACACTCCATACCAATGCTCCCGTGAATGTAACTCATTGTATTTCTTCATCAGTCCTCGAGCAAAGGGGAGGTCCATGTCCTCCCACCAAACTACCGACCGATTGCCCAGAGTGTCGATGCAACTGGGATGGCATTATGGGCCCACCGTCCATATCTAATCCCTTTTCCCCACTTTCATTTTTTGGTACAGGAGCCCATAATCTCTATTTTCCGAACCATTTTCAGCCACTTACACAGACATTTTCCTCAGGTTATCATTTTCACTTTCCCCCGGCGGAGCATCTTTCCATGACACACTCAGGTACGCCTGCTAATGTTCAAAATTATCAAATAACTGTTATATGTTCTTTATTTTCAGATATTGTTCACGTCAGGTATTTGGTTTTCATGTGTTCAGATACTTGGTCATCACACACCAGTGATCCCCTTTAGGTATATGATTGACACTGGCATGTAGTCATTCCCTCTTAATATCAATTGCATCTCCCAGTCACACCCTCCGACATTTGCCTATAGGATCCCCCCATCTAGCTCTGCAGTACTCTCTCCTCCGCTGCCCTTTTGGTACTGTCACCCGGTAGAAATATTCCCCACATGAGTTGTCCCATTCATAGTCCCCCTTGGAACTTCGACACTCATGTTGTTTTCACCCTCTAGGGATGGGAGTCCATATAGTCTTATGCATTTCCACGAATCATCCACATAATCCTCCTCATTTTGCTAGCTTTCACAATGGACTCCGAGGTTATTTAATCACGTATCAGGTTTGACTGCACCTCCACAGTATCATTAACCCACCATTTCATCCACAATCAATTTTCCCATCTGCAGATTGTCCTCCATTCATTTACCTCATACAGAAACCCACCTATGGGGCCCCCACCCTCCACCTGTTTTCCACACAACTTTTGCCCTTACAGGCCAAGCCATCTTGCAATGGGGCACATGTTTCTGTATTTGTACACTCACCCCAATTATTCTTTATTTATTTGGTAACTGTAAAAAACCTTTGTTTCTCGCATTTATGCATCTTTTTGTGGTCGCCCTTAGCAACCCTATTTTTTCCGGCAAAGCAACCCATGTCGCCCTTGGATGGGGAATTTCCCATCTCCTACTCTTGTTGACATTGTTTATAAACCTCGAGTATCCCACAGTACATGTATCCCCAATCTCTGAGTCTATCCACTTTGTCATGCCTCTGGCACAATTTAAACCTAGGTCTAGTCGTCCCCCTGACGCTAGATCCAGTTTTCCAGTTTTCACCACTTCTCTACTTTGTCCATGTTTCTCATCAGTTCTTGATTTTACCTAGTAGATTTGATGAAGCCCTTTTCTTCTTGGAGTCGTGTCTCCCTTTCTGTCGACATCAACACAGTTTTCAGAAGGGCAACAATATCTTGGCTCTCATTATGTTTACAATTAGGAGTCTCAGACGACACAGAGAGAACCATCATTACTCCCTGTTGTCGTTGACCCCCATAAAATTCGACTTCAACACCATCTCATGCTACGATGGGTCTTACTTTGTGACTATTTGCAGTTGTTTTATCTTCGTCGAAGACCTCTGAAATTTGATAGGCTATCAATGCCTGTGTATCATCAACACTTCTTACATGTGTCATCATCTATTTTCAGAGTTTGCATCAGAATCATCCTCTTCCATTATCAAACCGTCCTAGAGGGTGCTGCAGTTATCTACATCAACATACAACTTCAGTTACTGTCTTACACATTTTTGAGTTACATGACACGAGCATGGGGCATGCCCACCTCGTTTGTACACAGTTTTATTTTTCCACACCTGACGAAAGGTTTGGGTCTCATAGGTTCCCCTCTCCCTCCAATGGGTCACTCTTGAAACTCCCCTCAACACTCTTTTTGACAAAAGTACTATCAGTAGAAGAAACATTGATATATTTCGGTTATACGTATGATCCTAACCTTACACCTCAGGGCACATATGTTATCACTAGAATTTCGTCTGCAAATGGTTACATGAATCCAACATCTCCAAACACCCATTAGTTCATCCATGGCCCAAAAAATGCATTTCCAAAGGGCACAAAACTATACAACTGGTTATAAAATCAGCATGCGCTAAGGATACAAAGGAAGTGCGTGCACGTGTGACAGACGAAGAACTCTGGAAAAGCGCACATGCACCTGATGCATGACTGTGGACGCAAAAAGCCACGCATACCTCAAAATGACACATTTATGATTTTTTTTAGCTTTCCACCCACTTTTGGTTCATCTCCCAAGTCGATTTGACACCCAAATCTGAGTTGAATTCGAGTGGGGGGCTGGTCAAAAACCTAAGGGTGCCCTAAAGAGCCCCTTGTTCACACTAAAGACTGGTTGAGTAATGCCTCAAAGCTTTGCTATAAAAAAAGGCCATGGGTGCACTATATTTTCAAGAATTCATTTGTATTGTTATGCTGCCTATATTCTCTTAGAGGAACCTATTTCCTTACTAGAGCATACAAGCACCATTTCATTTGGCCATTTACATCACCTCTTGAGTGAATGAGCTTTGGATTTCTTCACCATTTCCTTCTAGTTTGTTACTTGTAAGAAGAGCTCAATCATTGGGGGTTCAAGAGCCCTCCCTTGGAGGAAGAGGAGACCCATAAGTCTCCCTTTCTCTTTGGTGTTTTCCCACTAATACAACTTATCCATTGGTGGAATGCATGTTGTTTATTTTTTGTTCTATTTCCCTTATGTACTATAGTTTAGTTTCTTTTATTGTTATTAGCTTAGTTCTTTGTTTATTTCTTATGCTTGATGTTTCTAACTCTTGCATTCACTGATATCTTGTCCAGCTAACCCAACTGGACTTGTAAGCGTCTTTATTTTTCTCATTTAGGTGATGAAGGGATGCAACAATCTTAATCCTAGATCTATCAAGTGTTAAGAGGGATCAAATCTCTTGATGTGCAAACCTTTTTTATAGTGCAATAGCTTGAGAAAAGGTTTTCACCTTGGGGGACATGATCCCTCTCTATTATAGATAGATTTTGGATTAAGATGGATCTATTTTGGTCCCAATAGTAGGATGCCACATGAAAACCATGTTTTCAATGATATGAGAAAGGAGGTTCAAATTGAATACCATTCAAACATTTAATTTGAGATTTTTCTTTTTCTAAAGTCAATCCTTGTGACTTATGGTTTGTAAGTCCCCAAGTATGTCTTAATGGAAGACATCTTATTTTACCTCTTTTAATAGGGGTAATACGATTAGTGTAGAATACTTCGTCTCATGGAATCCCCACATAGTTACCAAATCTTATTGAAACATATGTGAGAGGTTTTAGAGGTAAACTTTCAAGATTATACATAATGTGTTCAACAACTCCAAGTGCACCATTGACATCATGCATAAGTCCATAAGTTTGAATTAAGCATCACCATACCTCCAACTGAAATAAGCAATTCAATTTCGAGTTATTTATCATTTAATAGAAGAATAACTTCTTACTCTTGCAACGACACTACATGGAATAAGGTGATGTACGAATCTCAAGAATTGTTTACTTTGATTTTGGAGAACATCATTTTTTTCACACAAATGTATGGTATTATTGTTGGATCATGTTGTCATTGATGCCAATGGTTTGGTTGATTGATGTCAAAGGATTGATTGATTGATGTTTTTAAGGAAGCTACTTGGAGAGTATAAATAAGAGACAAGGCTCTATAATTTTAATCACACTTGAGCATATTGAATATATATATGTGTCTAGGTAACCAAGGATATCTAATATGAAATTATGAGGAAAGGTGAAGAAAAGAAGGTCGAAATGCAAGGAAGGATAAATTCTTTTAATGGTGCTTTCTAAGGTATGTTATTTACAGGTCATCTCACCATTTTCACTATAACTTGTTTTCTATAATGATTCAAACCATGAAATTGCTATTCCATTGAGAAAACATACCCAAGTATCTGTGGTAAAAAATTCAGCTTGTGGGTCATTTTATTTTTGGAGTTACACTCCATGGAAAATAGGGTTTGTGGCTAGTTCTAAAACTAGTCAAAAACAGGTGTTTCGGGTAAAAACGTCATAACTTGTTCATAAAAGATCCAAATTAAGTGAGATCAAATGTGTTGGTTATGGTACAGGCTTTAATATGTTGTGTAACAATTTCAGATAAATTAAACAAATATTTTGCGCGGCCACGCTTTATAAGGGTGCTCTCTAGAATAAGCCAGAATTCAACAAGGTATGCCATTTTTACTATAACACATTTTATGAGAGGTTCCAAGTAGTGCCACCTGGAGGAATTGCATAAAACACATTGAAGAACATTGTGTATCATTTTCAGATTTTTATTCATTACAGGTACAAAGTTATGATTATTTCAAGTTGGGGTTGTTGACTAATCCAAAACTAGTCATGGTTGAGACAAGCAGTTGATGAGTTGGTACATACATGAGGTGTATAGTTGATGATGTTGGTACATATTGATGAGTCATTGTTGATGATTATTTGACACATGATTTTTATATACTTGGTACATGGTTGGATGCACTTGTTTATGGTACAAGTTGATTACAAGTTGTTTGGCACAGGTTGGTGCGTGGTTGATGCACTTGTTTATGTTGACAGATTGATATCTGTTGAGGATTGGTGCCTCATCTCAGTTGATGCTGAGAATGTAAGCTAAGTCTTGCATATAGAGCCGGTGCTCTTGTAGAGTTGTACTCTATTTAGTTGTTGCTGAAAAAACCCCAGATTGAAGTCCATAATAAAAAGAAAAATTGTACATACATCTTGTATTCTTTGTGTTCCTTATGGAGATGATTTTTTGATGATATGTTGCTGATATGTATTCACATCTAACTGATTATAAAAGACAACAATGAGTAATGAGCAAATGTTGAATGTTAACTAAGGATTTTTTGTGTAAGAGGGAAGTTTTGGGAAAAAAATCCCCACACTCATTCACCCTCCCACCCCCCTCCTCTCTAAGTGTGGTAGGCGTGTCCAACACTTATCAAATGACTCTTTGGTGGAACCATCCAAAGAAGAAGATTTATGACTCATTAGTAATTTCCAGTGTTCTACAATTGGAATTGGATCTCTACATCCACTAATAGTTAACAAAAATGCTTCTAACAATAGTTATGAATAAGTTCCATATTTTTCTTAGAATACCTTTTAGTGTATCGTTTAGAACCAAACTAGAATATAACATTTGCACAATGAGAACCGTTTTTTTCTATAATTCCAAAATGAGGGAAATGTTCATTAGCCTTGTTGTTGGGGAAACCTCCAAATGAATAACTCTCCAATACAATAACAATCTTTGACAAATAATTACATAGATTACTACCTTCATAAATAGTTTATCTCTACCCAAACCCTAATGATTAGTGGTCCCAACATTAATGATGATGAGCTAGCCAACATTAAATCACCAACCAATATAATTCATCTCCTTCAAAAAGAACAAATGAATTTGGAGGAAATTTCCATCAAGTCGAGCATTAATTTATGTTAACATATTTTTCTCTATAAAACTCATGTCATCAAGAAGGATATATTTGACATGTTTTATCTCTTCTTGTAAGATACTCAAAAGTGACCCTTGTAAAGGTCGCATCCCTTATTGATGTATGAAGTGAAAAGTGCATTATTGATGCAAATATGTTGAATGTTGCAACATTGTTCTGGGTACAAATAAGTAAGGGGATCTTATTAGGAAGAAACACAATTTAAGGATTTGTTTAATGAGTCTAATCATGTAAGGCTCCCTGATATTGATAGTGTCACCCTATAAATCTTCAATAGTTGTATATTGGTGCCATTGTGGTTGTAGTCTTTTTGGTTCAATATTTTTTCTTCATTGCTTATTCATTTTTTCTAGAGTCATATGTTTCCATTGATTCTCTCTTTGAAATCTATGCCATTCATTATATTGTTTTCTTCATTCTTCCATTTGTTTAGGTGATTCATTCTCTCTATTTCTCTTACTATGTTCTTGCACTACCCTTCTTTGTTCTTTACTTTTCATGTTATTAGTATTATCATTACAATGAGACATGGAAATGTGTTGTTCAATATTTTACTTTGGATGCATACCCTCTAACACAAAGTAAAGATATGGATTTAATTCACCATAAGAAGGAACATTATCATTCCTTGTAGAAATAAATTCACTATAATGAAGAACTTAATAACTATATGCTTAAATCAATGAAACATAAGGAGGAATGTAATTATAACTCTAGAATGAAATTGATGCACTTAAAGAAGAAACATAACAACTTGATACACTACAAGAAGGATCATATTAAATTGATGTTGAAATCAATGCACCATAAATTTATGGAACTAATCTGGATTCATGAGGGAATGAAATGAATGTAACACACCCAACCCCTTTAGTTAACTTTTAAGGAAATGGGGTATTAAAATTTTGTTCTCTTAACCATCTTAAAATTTCCTTTTGGTTCCCCATTGTCTTCTGCTCGTCAAGAGATTTCCGACGAATATGATTTCTCTTAAAACAAAACTCCGGATCAAAATTTATTCCTTCTCAAGGTCCTCAGACTTTATTGGCCAATGGCCACTTCGTTTCCACGTGTCATCCACGTGGCACCCTATCATATGTCTCTTCCTACAAGGTACTGTCATGTCTCTTGGGTATGCATACCATGCTTCGTGGCACTGACATGGCACCTGCCATGTACCACCGCGACCAAATTTATCATAATTTTATTATCACCTTTTATTACTATCAGGATCCTCCCATAGAAATGTTTCCAATGTAGTTTACCCTGCATACTCCGACAGTTGAGTCTGATGGCTCCCTCCTCCGACAGATCGGAGGGCTATAGGGACTTGGTGCTAGATGACTAGGACTTCATCAAAGTTCTTCGTTTATGCCTCGTATTCTTGACACATGACGTCATCCCTGTAGGACAAGTGGCACTATTTCCACCAAACATGTGGCACTCATATTATGTTGAATTTTAATGAATATTTGTACCTTGGACAAGTGGTTCCTATGGGTTTTTAAACTTTTACCTAGGAATGTGGTCCACAACTTAAAAGTGGGTCTTTTTCATAAACTCACTTTATAAGTGGTAAAGTGAACTTTAAATTAGAAAGTGAAAAGTGACTTAGGAACTTAAT
>SNQJ01S0188916.1:0-13843 GCA_010110895.2 Picea sitchensis
TCAGTTGTCTAGACAACTTCACGATCTTTGGATCTTATGGAGTCCCAATATTGCATTCTTCCACATCCCCTTCATTTACTGTGATCTTCGGACTTCTTGCCACATCATTGTTATCAAAACGTTTTTCTAACAGGGCATACCTTTGGGGGTGATTTTACACTTTAGTTGAACGATATCTCTACCAGCAATCTAATTGTCAAAATATCTTTATTTTGTGAAAGCAGTTGCATCCACCTCATTGTCACAGTATTTTCCATCAATGTTTAAATTATCGAATTCATTCTCCATTTTGAGGAAACTTTCTATCTGTTTTTCATCCTCGAAAAATTGTCGATGCTTCATATTATCTAGTACTGCTGGCTTGTACTTGACCTCAACCTTGTATCTTTTTTCAGGGAAAATCGGAACTCTAGAAACTACTGCTGAAGTAGCTAAGGCTTCAACAACTTGATTCTTTTCTCTTGGAATTGCTGAAAGATTACATTCTGGAAACTTCTCGAGGAGGTCTAGTACCATATTTCTATAAGATCTCAATTTGGGTTGTTTTGCTTGGTATATGCCTTTGATTTGATTTATAATTAGCTCAGAGTATCCATGTACAAAAATTCATTTGGCATCCAATTCTTCCAAAACTTTCAATCACCATATCAATGCTTCACATTCAACCATGTTATTCGTGCATTCAAACACAAGATTATAAGAACATAATTTGCAGTATCCTTTGGGATGATTGATCCATACACCAGCTCCAACTCCTTCTCTGCATGAAACCCCGTCAAAATTCATTTTCCATATATGATCATCTGCATCATCTTGTTGTTCTGAAAATTCTTCTATCTACTAGTCAAGCTTGTCTTTGTCAGCCATAATGATTTATGTTTCCTCTTCTTCGGAGCACAGGTTATTGAAGAAAATAGAAGACCCCAATTCAGTTTCCACTGAATGTATAGGATGATTGTTAGGCTATGATTTGTTGCTGACCATGTATTTAATAAAACCCTCTCTACACAATCTTCTCTCTTGACCAAAGATAAGAATAGTGGCATATGACATGTCCATCTGGAGGGTTCCTTTTAATTTTGCAACCCATGACCTGGAAAACAACATACCAAATTTTGGAGGGATACCATCGACCACTACATCCATCACCATATTCTTTGTGGGGATTTGTGCCAAAGACACCACCATATCCTTGATCAGGCCAAGGCATTTCACCTTTCTTGAATCGAAAGAGAACAAATCTTTATAAGGTCTTGTCACATCAAGACCCAATTGGTCCATGACCACTTTGGGCATCAGGTTGTGAGATGCTCTTGAATCCAACATGGCATTGTGTAGAGTCATGTCATGGATTTTCAAACTGACATAAAAAGGAGGCACTTCTTCATTTTCATGGCTTTCTTCTACTCTTGGTCCAAATAAGATGGTTGGGTGGCCATCTTGTACGTTAAGGGTATCATAGGTTTGCCCCATCTTAAGCATCTTGATGATCTAATTTATGTACTCGCTATTCTTGATTAATTCATTAAATGTTACATAAATTTTGATCTTAGCCATATCACTTTCAAAATTAAAAGAGGATGAAGTCTTATCTACCTCTTTGGTGATCGTTTCTTTCCTTGCTTCTAATAATTTATTTTGGGGTTATTATTTCTATTTTCCCTTTTCCATAGTACCCTTTGCAGTAGAATCCTTCCTAGTAGAGTCCTTTGCAGTTGAATCTTTTTTGGGCTAACTTGCAGAAGGTATGTTACCCTGAGCTTCTTTGGTGGGATTTCCCTTTGGAGGGTTTGGGGGTACCTTTTGATTTCGAAGGTTATATTGTTTTTGGAATTGCATGATGGATTTTTGCAATCCTGTCTCATAATCTTCCCTTTATACTAATACCCTTTCCTCTTCATCTTGCAGAAAGATCTCACTTGCATCCATGAACTGATCGTGTTCTTCTTTAGTCAAAAACACTTTTGTTTCTTTATCATCATAGCAGTTCATGTTGTCTTCAAAATATCCATAATAAAATTTATATATTTAATTATTTTGAAACAAAGGCCTTATTTGTTGATCTCCTTGATTTCCTTGGTTTCCCTGATTTTCCTGATCTGCTCGATTTTCTTGGTTCCCTTGATTCCTTTGCTCCCTTTGTCTAATATGTGGAATTGCTGGTCTCCTTGGATTTTTGGGTGGACCATCAGCCTATTCTATGGGGTTAGATATGTTTCCTAGAGCCATTCTTTGCATCATTTTTTCCATGTGTCTCATCATTACCTCAAACCTTTCCTCTAATGTTTGTGGTGTTGAAGGCTATGCTTTATCCCGAGTTATGTTTGTGTCCCTTCCAGAGTTATTTTTCATCTTCCCTGAAGCCATTAGGTTCACTTTGACCTCTATGGAATCAGTCATTATATCATCCAATGTGGCAGATATTTGTTCTCTTAATAATAAAGCAAAGTCACTTTCAAAAGAATTAGTATATCTGAGTTGAGAAACTTTAAGGGGGGGGGGGTTACCTTAGTAGGAATTGCATTATATACCTTGATGAATCTGGCTGAAAAATCCTGCAATGTTTCGTCAGGTGATCTCTTCATGTTGTTGTACTGGGTCAACAACTGAAGGGGATTTTTCTTATCCCCCCATTTTTCAAGGAATCTTGTCTCAAAAGATTCAAAATTTGCGATACTGGCTGATGGAAGGGCTCTGAACCACTTCCTCACTTCTCCTGCAAGACTTTGTGTAAATCGCCTCATCTTCACATCTTCAAAGTCCACCTCTTCCAAGTCTATGAAATCATTAAACCAGTCTAGATGCTTCTGAGTTGATATGTTACCTTCAACATCATATAGTTTGATCCTTAGGTTGTAATCTTGAGGCAAATCATGTAATTGAGCAGGCAGTACGAGGGGAGAAAATATGGCTACCATAGCTGCTGTGAGGCGTCGGAGTGGCTATTGGTTCTGAGTAGGGATCACTAAAGGCCTAGAAGATGTGACTAGAATCAAACATTTGAATATMTTTTTGTCAAAGATGGTCTCGCTTAAACAAGATTCAGACTTAGTTTTGAATAGGATTTGCTCAAATTTTACGTCAAACTCGAGGTCTTCAATGCTAGTCACTCTGTCCTTGGGAAAATATAGATATCACTCTGGACACAACACTAGGGTCACTAGATTTTATTTTCTTTTACGTACAATCTTTTCAGGTTCAGACATGGGGATTGCAGCTTCTGGGTCTGGGTTGCTCCAGGTGTGGATTTTCTTAGAAGCCATGATTTCTATCTCACACGGTGTGGTGAAACTAGTCTCTGAGTAACGGAGTAACTAGGGTAAAAATAATATCATCCAATAAGGTATTTTATCCACTGTCACCCTCAGGGATCAAACTAAATCTTTAAGTCATTTTTTGCAGGGAAGATTTTTTGATTTCATCGTCGGCAACAACGCGAGAATGTTAGCACTCTATAAATTTTGTCTGGCTAATAGACAAATGCTATAGGTAACTGTTTCAACCTAATTTAGAGCTGAAGCACTAGCCTTCTCAACTTAGAGAGGGCTCTCTTGTGTCACTTGATATCTCTTTAGCAATCGATGGCTAGATTTGGTTTGTTTTGGGGGGTTTTAATAAAGTTGTTGGCAAAGAAGGGGAGGAACACTTAGGTATATGGAGTCAAAATTCTTAAAGTGAATGAAAAAAATGACAGACCGGTAGAACTCTCCATAGGATAAGGTTAAATGAGTTAATGAATCTGAGTTACATTTGAATTTAAGTAGAATGTAGGAAGATATAGAAAACAAAGAACTGCATCAGATCATTATGGAAATGAATTCTGAATTAGCTAAGAAGAAACATAGACGGTTTAAATTTATTAAGCCAAGAGTGTCACAAGACAAATTATCGGCCTTTAACTCTCCAATTTAAACAGACAAAAATGTAAGTGGAATAAAAGATCATAGGAAATACATACAATGAAGGAAGACAAAATTCATATCACCACCATTAGAATCTTTTCATAGAGACTTCAAAAGCTTCTGCATATATATTCAATTCAGCTTCAAAAAATCAAAATAGAGTTCGAAACAACCAAAAGGTGCTCTTGCACTTCTACCAACATTAATTCATTCAAATGCCCCAGTATTTATACAATTCGATTACAATAGTGTTGGCAGCAATAATGTATTTTCTATTTTTTACAAGCTGCCTACACAGGGTCTTTAAATTCTCATTACTCGTCACAACCATTCTCACTAAATGAAACTTGTCACTTGTCAGTTTCTACATATCTTCCTTTCGATTTTTGTTTTCATGACTGTAAGCATGAAAACTCACAGCTAGAATTGATACTTTGTTTCAATTTTTGGAAAACTGTTCATATGGCCTTTTATCGAATTGTCGCATTTTGCTATGAACATGATTATTTGCCTAGTTTATAACTCCTTGGTCTTAAACATGCCTTGGTTACATAAGTAAAAGACCTCCCACTCTCAATATCTGATTAATATCAATGGGGTTTTGATTCATAAATTTTTTTAATGGTTCAATGTTTATTTGATACATTAATCTTTGTGATCAAGTCGTGGGTATGCATACTATTGTTTTCAACTGTTCTGATCCTTATGCATACCAATATGCCAAGGTGTTAATTTAAGTACAACATGATATTATTAATCTATATGGCCTCGGTCTTCATGACCTCTTTCCCACGCACAGTGATTAACACTCCTACCTACCATTTCAAACTGTCTTTGCATTGCATTGAGGAAACTTGAGAGTATGGCTCTGTGTTTTTTCTATCGAAACCTACCTCCAATTTCTATGTTGATTCCCTGTTGTTAGCCATGGATCCTATGGTGAGGATTGAGCCCAATGGCATCTAGACCTTCTTATCGTTTGATAATGCCAGAGATGACTTAGAAAGGAATGTCTGGCATGTTTTTATTGAAAAGTTTGAGGGTTTTAATCTAAGAGTTTCTCAAGAATTTGCGTTGACATTCGATGGTTGCAGAGCAAAAGTAGGAGATGTGCAGTTTGAGGTAAATGAATATTTTATAAGCCAAGCCACCAGTTTACCAGTTGTGGGGAAAAATTGGTTCAAGAACGCAAAGGTTGAAGAGGTTCCCTGGTCATTGTTGTTCACCTCAAGGAGAATTACCAGCTGCGACCGAGGTATGCCTATCTCAGATTTAAAACCTAGATGGCACGATCTGTTAGCTATTGTGAAACAACTCATTACCTGTGAGGGAAGATTTGGGTTGGTTTTCTTGTACCACTTGCGATTGCTTATGAGATTTATCGATTTCCCCCTAAACATGCCCTATTTCCTCCTTTGAAGTCTATACAATATGGGAAAGCGGTTCAAAAGGCAGAAATATGATGCTAGTTTATTCCATCATGGTTTAATCAAAATTATCATGGTACATCAGTTACAATTAAACAACGATAACTCGGATTCTTTTGTGTTGCGAAATGGTTTTGGTAGTAGTGAGTTGGGATAGGTTGACAAACCTGTCATCACAGAAACCCTTGTGAAACCTACCATCCCTCCTCCTTCACTCATGCCCTATGATCCTATCTCTAATTTGGAACCCTCGACCTACCCTGATTCTACCCAACTCGACACTCAACCGGATTCGTATCCTAAAGGTTGTGTTAAGACTGTTAAAAAATCTACAGGGAAAAAGTTTAAAGGCAGCATTGTTATCAATTATAAGAGTAAAAGAGCCACTCGTTGGGCTTCACGGTGTGCTCGAAATAAACCTAAGCCTCGTGCAGACAAAAACACCATTGTGGTAAGTGAAGATTCAGATTCGGAGATTGAAATATTCCTGGCCGAAGAGTATCCATATTCATATGGGATTTTCTCTGACAGACCCTACGATTATGTTACTAACCTTCCACCATGTCTAAAGGACAATCCTGATTTCCCTGGAATCAAACTCAGTAATGAACCTACAGGTCAAATGGATGATTCCCCACCTATTAATACTACCAATACACAGTCTCTACAACCACACTGTAATGAATGTTGATCCTGGATCGACAGGTATTACAAGGATGTACCTTTACTACAGTCTCAAATTAAAACTTTGGAAGACTAGGTGGATTCACTTACAAAGGAGAATAGCAGACTCCAATCCGTAGCTCAAACCAAAGACAAATGCCAAAAAACCACAGGGTCTGTTGTTTTTAAGAACGTGAAAGCAGCGATTGCAATAGTAAATTCAAAGATTGCTTGATTAGTTTGAATCCCTTAATTTGAGGTATGATCCTTTTAAAAGTTTAGTATGATTCTGTCTTTCTCAATTTAACATACATGATTTTTTTTTCACAGATTACTTTTTAGTTTGTTTTGATTGATTGAATAAAATATGATTCTAGTTATAATTATAACTAGCTATAGAATCGTGAGATTATGTAGCTAGTTAGAAAAATTCGAATTACTTGTTTTGATAACTGAAAGTACATCTGAAATCTTTTTATTTTTATTTGTTTTCAGGAACCCATGCTTTCTAAGGAGATTTGAAGCACTATTGGCATCTCTCAACCATATTATCTTTATGTTTTTAGTTAATAGATTAGGCTATCAGTTTTTGGTATCAAATCTGGGAGGTTGCATCCCCCACATCTTTTGGAACAGATTGGATGTTATCAACAAGAAACGTTTTGTTCCTGGATCCTATATAAATATGTTGTTTTGTAAACTTGAAACCATCTCTGCCTAGGGCAAAAATTATGGATTTCTGATTTACAGACTTGAATAGAAGATGATATTTGCACAACTTTAGCTTCTCTATATCGTGTTTTTATTCAAGTTATGATCATTTCAATTTGTAATTAGATTGTGATTACTTTAGCTATCATGGTTTATTTCAGATTGGTATGATGAAATTTATATGATATCCATGTTTTATGTCCCATATTTAACATACAATAATTATTTTGTTCAAACTTGATATTAAGAGATTCATCTTCTTTATCCATTGAACATTTATACACAAGTTTTCACAGCAGGATTTATGTCAATGTGGCCACTTGTGAAATTATAAGATTGTTGTTATTATATCTCTTATATGTTCTATCATTCGGATACAATCATTACTGCTTCACGTTTACGAGAAGCATTCGTGAGATCTGTTGCAGGTTTGCCTCATCAGACATCGAGATTGGATGCTATACATAGGACAAATAGGAGATGCGATTACAGGTTAGTTTGTTAGTTTTATTTCATTAGTTTAATTAATATAGGAATTTCCTGCAGTCTAAACACATTCTATTGTTTATTATCTCCGTTTTCAATTAGACAGTTTGTTACTTCATTTCTTGTTTATAAATATTATAAAAAAAGAAAAAAAAAGAAGATCGAATGATAGCTTAACTGTTGTTTAATAAATCAATCCATATTCGATTTTTGCAGATTTAGATTAAAATTTTCATTTTGTAAATGTTATACATATATTAGAAATAAATCCATTTGTATATATTATACATACAATAAGTATATTTATGTTATAAACATTATTTAGTAAACTGTAAATATATATTACATCTGTATATAATTTTCAGCGAGTTAAGTCATTTTATTTTCTTTAGTTTTGTTTTTCACTTTCTTTAGGACTTAGATCGGCCAACGGAGCCACTAAACCCATTAGAGTGGATTAATCCAAACGGCTTGGGTTAATTAGACAACCCTGGACCAGATTCACTCCAATTGACGAGCGATCAATTTCGCCCGTCAACAAATGGTTGAAACCAAAACGTTTCATCTTCTACAACTGATTATAATAATTTCAATTGACAGAGTCGGTATATGAACCGATTTACAATGATTACACAAAAGACGTTTCAATACTAGGAATGGATTTTTCTAACTGCTCAGCTTCCTTTATGACATTTGGCTTATCCCGATCTTTTTTCGAACTTGTTGGTTTGGTGACATCTGGAGGTCACTTATTGGTTCCGAGAAAAATTCATTTCATCTTACCCAACCACATGATTTCCTTCCACTATGAGTTAGAAGGAATATCTTCATCCATCATCTCCTTTATCAAAATCTCTAGGTCAATGCACGTGGCGTAGGACATAGTCAGTAGGCCAATCTTCACTATTTTAAACTAATTCAAAATATCAAAGTCTGTGGCCAAATACTCTACTATACTAGGGCCTTTCAGACTCTCCTCCATAGCTTCAAATTTGGAATGATCCATTCTACACTAAATGAGGAGATAATTGTAGTCTTCTTGATTGTATAATGAACCTTTTCCATCCCAAAAAGATGGGAGGCCCTTGATAAACAATTGTTCAAATGTATCCTTAAACTCCTGTATACTGGGCTCAATTTTCATAGCTTTGTTTTGAGCTAATTTGAGCAAGTTGTTCTTGGCAATGATCCTCCTAGCCCAAATGATCAACACAGTGATGTCCTTTACCCCAATAGTCTGAAGATCAGTAGTGGGCACATAATTCAAAAAATCAATAGCGTTATGGGCCCATTACAAGGGTTTCTTGGCTAATGTTTCATTAAGAATAGTACACCTGCTTCGGGACGTGGTAGCCATGATGTCTTTGTCATTTATAAAATTCAGATAAACCCTAAACTTAGCAACCTTTGCAACAATAGTATCCCAGATCAAATGTTTAGCTCCTTGTAACAATGTTCTACCTTTTAACCTCATTTTCATCTTGCTCACTCTCTCTTGCAAATCTTGGTTTTCTCTTTGGAGTGGAGCCATCTTTTCATCTTTTATTTTCATCTCTTATTTCATATTTTCTAAGGCCTCCTTAAGGATTTTGATTTCCCTTGTCTGTAAACTCACTTGGGACGTAGCTTGAAATAATCCATCAGTGCTTGATCCATCTTATGTATTAGCAAGTAAAATGACAACCATATCTGATGTCGCTACATGTCCCTGTAACCAATTGTCTTTCTCTTTTTCCAGCTGCAACACTTTAGCTTTGTAATTTAGTGATTCTTGTCTGAATGTCTCTTTTTCTTTCTCTAGGGATGCTAGTTCTACTGTATGTGGATGCTATGTGGAGGACATCTTCATATTATTCTTTAGGCTTTGGATCATCTTATATTTCTCATCTAAAGAAGCCTTTATCCCTTGAGGGCCTTCAGATTCCAATATTTTGACCTGTGTCTTCCAGGATTTGCTAGATGCCTTTTCCTGTTTCAATTGCCCATCTAATTTTAGTGCATGTGTTTTCAATCTTCAAACTTTCAGACTCAAACTTAGGTAGTCTGAATATAGCATGTCACTAGAATTCCTGTGAAACTTTACTTTGTCAGGGGCACCAATATTCTCATAATGCATCTTTATTTTAGACACTTTATCATCAACTGCTATTGCTATCCTAAACGTCTTTCTTTCCACATCCCTGACTGAGAACAAGGAAGCGTTATGCTGGGATATTTTCTCTAGTTCAAGAAACAAGTCTCTTATTTCACTATTGGCCATACTTCCCTTTACAACATATTGGTTCATTAAGTCCTCTTTGGATTAATAGACCTCCCCAAGTGTCTTGCTAAATATATTTTTCTTGTTGCTGAAAACCCTTCAGTTGCTTTCACTTTGTGGCTTGCTTCCTGTACCAGCCTCTTCATTCTTGGCTGCACCTTCCACCATTTCTATGCTCGTTTTCTTTTCAGGTTATTCTTCTTCCAGGTCCACCACTTGAGAGGATGGTGTAATTTTCATTTTCTTGAGAATATTTTGCTAACTACTGGCACCCAGTGCCTCTGAACTGCTCCTTTTATTATAAACACTCATTTTTGGAGCTTTGACAACTAGCCTAGGTGAAGGTTTCTGTACTGGGTTCTGCTGAGGGGTTGACTTTGTCTATTTTGTCTGATCATGTTGGAAAGTGACCTCCATATCTTCATAGGTTTCCATATTAGCCAGCTTATCAAATCCTTCAACATTCTCATGCTTGTAGGGGCCCTGTCTGTTCATCAATATTCTCTTTGATATGATCTGATGCAGATCATACTTCCTCCCTTGTAATTGCGTAAACCTAAATTCACTGAGTTTGTATTGGATATGGGGTAAACAAGACTTATTCTTTACCAAAAAGGGCCCTACCATGAAAGGAAATTTCAAGTTAGATGCCTTGTTCACTTTCAGAAAATTCTCTGTCTCTGAAATTATCCTTTGTCCGATGAACTCTAAGGAAAAAATTATGGGATTCAGAAAGACCGGGAAAAGGTAAGGTCCCTCTTGATATCCATATACCCAAATCAAAGTATATTGTATGAAAAACATCCAATCTCCCACCCTACTCTCTATATTTAGTTGTAAAAATCTTTTCATTTCTTCCAGAACCTTTGGCAGGTCCATTCCGAAGATAAGACTGTGTGCCCTGGACATGATCTTATTGATGAAGATAAGCACAGTGATCCTTTTACCTTCAGTCGATATGAATGTGGTTTCAAGGAATTCATTCTTGTTCGATTCCAGGAAAATTCTCAGCAAGTGCGTGTAGTATCTGAAGTGTCTCAATGAATTGAAATTTACCAGTTGTAGATGCATATTATCAGCTATGAACCTGTCAAAATTGATACAAACTGACTGACTAGACTCTGACATAAAAAAGGTCAGTAGGAAACCCAACATGACTTCTACTACAAACTTGTCTTTATCCAACCCTAAAATTTGACTAAACAGGGAACAAGCCCACTGGACCTCAATAATCATAATGTTCACATTGATAGGTAACGAAATTTTTTTGGAATGGTGTTCAGGTTTGACAATGGTTTGCAGAAACACGATTTTTACTTCTCAGGGGCATTCCCTATAGACTGTGATCATTTTCTCTTCCTCAAAGGGATCTGACACCGTGGATAAAGATTTTGGTATACTGAGGGTGTGTCTAAGTGACGGACTATCTATTTCGCATAAAACCTTTGACCCTACCTTATTCAAAATGACCTTTTCTACCTGTTTATACTGCTCCGCACACCAGCTTACGAACTTAGGGAAATGGAAAACTACTTCTACGACCTAAGGGGTAATTGAATCTTGGGCTGCTTCAAGGAAGAGTATCTGTTTTCCAACATTATCTAGCAAATTTGATTTGGACACAAAAATGGGTGAAGCTGTAATTTTTGTGTCAAATACGTTAGAATCCCTGTCAATTAGGGCTTCTTCTTTAGAGGTGAATTCTTCCTCTTTCATGGAAAAAATGACAGGGTTGGTTTCCATGATGAAAAATACCTATAATTTGGTGGAAGGTATGCAAAACGGGTTCACTATTGAGCTTTAATTTCGAATGGAGGGTTTGCGCCACTTTTCAAACGTTTGAGTGCTTTGAAATACTATAGAATAATGAACCTGGGACCCTCATTTTATACATGTTTTTCCATATCGGGGATTGGAGAAAATGGTTTTGGGTAGACCTCCTTTCACCCCGAAGTGCCTCTGAGGGTGCCACGTGTCCACGAATGAAACCACAGTATTTTCCTCGACCTACCTTCAAAATATTATCCTTCGTTATACTTCAATGCTCGATATGTATCTTGGTCGTCGATCTAGGATGCCCCAAGATCTATGGTCCGCCGGGTCCCATCAACTTTCAATATCAGGGATTGGAGAAAATGGTTTTCGATAGACTTCTTTTCTCCCCGATGTGCCTTTGAGGGCGCCATGCTTCCAGGAATAAAACCACGGTAGTTTCCCTGACCCTCCTTAAAAAATTATCTATCGTGCTATTTCACCACTTGATATGGGTCTGGGCTGTTGATCTGGGCTGCTTCAAGATCTACTATCTGTTGAGTCCTACCTTTCATGCTTCCACTATATTTTTCCATATACTTCCATACGTGACCTTATCCTCCAAATTATCATGCTTCCATAGCGATGTAGCTCTTCACTAAATTTTCGAGACTTGGATCCTATCTGAAAAATTGTTATGGAAATAACAATATCCAAAAGGAAAGTGTTGGCACAGGGAAAGACTCGAGGTTCACTCCAAGAGTGCACCAACAATCCCTAGCTATTGTCCCTTTCAACAGCACCTGCGAAGTAGATGTAGTCTCACCCGAAGAAGCTAAGAGGGGGGTTGTGGGACAATGATGTCTACAACCAGGGGAATATCAAGTGGATCTACCACACCAACAATACATCATTCATATATCACTTATCAACTAGGTCTATCCTGCGTAGCTATAGATATAATCTAACATAAGACTGCAAATAACAATATAACAATGACAGAGATCCAAGCATCAATCAAACATACGAGACAAAATATACATGTTTCACCCTCTCTCTAGGGATACGTCCACAGAACTATACTTATGATTTATTAAGGAAAAGCATACAGTTCTTATCTGTGCTCTCGGCTAGCATATATTCTTTCTTTTCTCTCTTTCTCTCCCCTTCATATGCACCCAGTTGCAGGACTTGACCTTTGCATACAGTTGAATATCTCACAATACAATCCTCTCCCTTCACAACAAAGCTATAATGACAATATCATACCAATACTCAATGACCAACAACAACCCCACCCAGGTCCTCTTGACCTTTATTTATACATTACAATCCCTCACCGATAGCCTTAGGCTGAAACCTAGGTGCCAAAACCCTAGATACCAAAACCCTAGGTGTCTAAAACCCTAGGTCAACTTGAGCTACTGTTTTCGGGCTTCGCCAACCTGTCTTTCCTTATTCATCGTGTGGTGCTCCAAAGCATCCAATTATGGAGTTCTCTACTTGTTGAGTTGTCTATGATCCTTCTTCCTTGCTGATCTATCATCCCTGATCTCCTCTTCCAATGACTTGCTTTTCCTCACTTCGCTCCATCTTTCCTGCTCTTTTTCTCACTTCGACTCAGTGACAGTTTTTGTGTCTCCCGTGAAGCTTGATTTTTACCTTTCCTTCCTTGTTCTTCTCTTCCTTCCATAACCAAGGGGCAATATGCCCCCAACACTCACCTATGACTCATCCCAAGGCACTTCAGATCTGATCCTCTTGTTTTACTTCGACTTTGGACTACGTAGTGCAGCCCTTGCTTTCTTCTTTATGCCTCCTTTCCATCCTTGTGCATATTGTCTTTTCTGTGTCTGGTACCCAGTTTCAACTACACCTGGTACCTGGACCCTTTTCCTCATGATTTTACTGAGAGATGTGAGGAATCTGGTTATCATAGTACAACTTCAGCCGACTCCCATTCACCAATCCTTGCTTCCAGTCTCCCTTCAATGTCTTCAGCTACACAACTCCTCCTTCTGTAACATAGGAAATCTCTTATGGTCCAAGCCAATGCATTCTGAACTTCCCAAGGTGTTTGATAAACTTATTGTCATACACCAGTACTAAATCACCTTGCTTGAATGTCTTCTTCTTGATGTGCCTGTCATGATAGGCCTTTTCTCATTCCTTCTGAACTTGCTGATGGAATCCTGCAATGAATCTGTCTTCTTCATGTTCAACCAACTGTGAAAGCCTCTCACGAACAACACAGGTATCATCCATGTCTGTAAATGCAACAATTCTTAGGCTTGGTACTAAGTATTCCATCGGGACAACAACTTCTAGACCATAAACCAACTTGAAGGGGGTATACATTGTTAATTTCTTGCAAGTTGTTCTATAAGCCCAGAGTACTGTTGGTACTCTTAAATCCCAGTCATCCCTGTTCACGTTGCAAATCTTTGTCAATGTTGTTTCCAATATCTTGTTGAATGCTTCAACCGTTCAGTTTTCTTGTGGATGGTAAGGTGTACTCTTCTGATGGTGGACTGCAAATTCTTCACTCAGGGCTTCAACTATCTTATTGATGAAGTGTGTACCTTGATCACCCATAAGGATCTTAGGGAATCCAAACCTGGTTATTATGTCATCAAATATAA
>SNQJ01S0188917.1:2605-19057 GCA_010110895.2 Picea sitchensis
TAGACAAAGGAATCATAATTATATACTTTGCAAATTATTATCCATAGGGAAACAAAATGGAAGAATCAACTAATAAGAACCTAGTGAGGATATTGAAGAAAATGGTTGCGTCAAACCAAAGGAATTGGCATAATCTACTCCATAACACTTTATGGGCTGATAGAGTCACACCCAAGGAAGCTATAGGGATTTCCCCATACTTTCTGGTATACATAAAGGAAGCCATTCTCCCGAACAAACTATATATTCCATCTCTTCAGCTTGATCAGGAGTCCAGAGGGTAGCCCTCATCAATATTACAACAAAGAATCGACACCCTACTCATGTTAGAAGAAGAAAGGGAGAAATCTAAATCAAATTTCATAGCCCACCAATAGATAGTTAAAATATGTTTTGACAAGCATAAATCTAAAGAGAATAATTTTGAAGTAGGGGACTTAGTCCTAAAATGGGACAGAGCAAACGAGCCTAAAGGCAAACATTCTAAGTTTCAGAATTTATGGCTCGTACCTTCCCAGGTGGCTAAGAAGATTAGGCTAGGCACATATCGACAACAGAATCCGANATATATACCTTTGATTTATCTTTTGCATTTATACCTTTTGTTTTGTCTTTTGTGATCATGCTTCCGAGATTTTGAAAGATCGTGTTTAGCGAGACAATGGTTGACCTCAAATCATGTGACATAGCGAACTCTCTTCCTAACTCGTTGCTCACATACAAATGCAAGAAATGATGAGTAACCTACGTTTGTTTCAAGGTATTCTCTATCTAACCTGTGCAGATGAACAACCTTGGAGAAATGCGGAAGTGTCTTATTAGTGGTCTGGTAAGACCTTAAGGGAAAGAAGGAAATATGGAAAGGACTACATACACCTCAGAGACAGATCTAGTGAGTTTCACCTTAACCACCTCATATTTTTTGCAAATAATAGAAGTCCTCTCTCACTTGCTCATGGCATTTTGTCGAAATAAAATTCAACTATATCAAATGAGCACATAGTGGGAGAGGGTATGCAAATATCTCTGTCAAGGCTATGGACATTCGCTGGCAGCAGAGCAAGGTCTGTGATGTTGGGGTGACTCCATCGGGGCTATGGACGCTCACTGGAAGTGGAGCAACACCGTAGTAAATGAATTAAGGTAACTAAAAGGTCTAGGGCTAGTGAATGCTTTACTAGACTCTTGTCAAAAGAAGGCATGAGTCAAGGTTACAGGAAAACAAAGTGGAATAAAGGTTAAAAAAACCCACAGGGAGGCCCATATGCATCAACCAGGGAAGTTCCAAATGAAAAGGTAAAAGAGGCTCTTAAAAAAAAAAAAAAACCCAGATAAGTTCCCGATCAGATTTTGCATCACTCGAGCCCAAGGAAGGAACAGATTGTCTGCTTTCGCCTAGTAAGTCATCATTTGTTGAGCACTCCTCACACCCTAAAAAGCCTATGTCAATTTTTCACCTTTTTGGGTACCACTTAATTTTTCACTATCTGAATTCGATTTTCTTTTGATAAATGTTTTGACTTTGCTTGTTCTCTTAACGCTCATGAGCTATTCAGGCCTGTTTAAATTCATAAATAAAAAAAAATGCCTAACACTTAAGGAATTTCACCACAAAAACACTTCACCCGACACGCTCAAGATTCGACATCAAAATAAATTAAAGGGTGAAAAGGAATCACTCGAAAAACCTCAGTCGTTGAGCGTCAATCTTCATCAATATCGGTGAAAGGAAGTCCTGTTTAACAACAAGTTCCACATACGGAGATCACCGACAGTCGATCCCCTTTGGAATCGGAAAAAGGAGAAGGGAGTAACGTTTAAAAGGAAAGGAAAAAGTATCGCCGATAGCTAATACCCAATGCGCTTGTCGAAATCGGAGAAAACCGAATCATGACAAACATTGTGACCATGCTAAGAAGTTTTCCCCCGATCATCGAATCCCGAAGCGTTTCGACATCGGCCATTTTTCGAAGACTCTAACCCAAAGGAAAATACGTGATATGTTTGTCCCCGGTCGCCGATCCCCGATAGCTTAGTCTGCATCGACAATCCCAAGTTTAGTTTAAGAATGCACAACTTGAAGAAGGTTCCAACTCCAACTAATACTCGCGAGTTAAGTCACCCGTCTTCATTGCCACGTGTCCTAAGCCAGTTTTTTCCACGTCAACACCATACAATGAAATCGATCGGCGTCAG
This sequence comes from Picea sitchensis, assembly GCA_010110895.2. Taxonomy (NCBI): domain Eukaryota; kingdom Viridiplantae; phylum Streptophyta; class Pinopsida; order Pinales; family Pinaceae; genus Picea; species Picea sitchensis. Next base: position 4,802 of record SNQJ01S0188917.1, read on the forward strand.
AGGTTTTTCACAGAAGGATATCAATGAAAACATCCATAACACATTGTAGATCCTCGATCCTCCCACTAGGAAAGAGACACGATGGGATGTTTTGGCACTAGATACGATTAGATTCTGAGCTTTTAAGAGGTTAATTAATGTCAAATATCACATTAGTTGCTGCTTTGTGTGAAAATCAAAAGGCCATTTGAAATTACTGATAGAACACATCACCCTTCGCGCCTCCTCCATCAACCCACGATGAATTAAATTGCAGAGATTCAGAAGCAGATTCGTTTGAATTTCACTCATCACCCGAATTAATTAGTCGATGTGACATGGTAAGTTCGTCCCCATTTAAATTATCTTGAGTTATTGTAAACGATACCATTTTTCATGAAAAGGAGTTTCAGAGAATCCAGAGGAGCGAAACGAGCAATTCAAATCTTTTGAGATCCTATGAGTATCAAACTAAAAGGTTTAGCAAGTGTTATAGGTATGTACCAGTATTGATTTTATGTGTTCTACCTCGTATATAAATTTGTATCCAATGTCACTCCTTACGCCATCCCTAAAGGATTTTTTCGATTGCAGGAACAATTCCTCCAAGAAAACCAACCACCAAGCGATCTCCAAGAGCATCAAAGCTAAAGGAACTAGAGGTAGGAGAAGGCTCTTCCCCGATGGTCGCAAAATAGTTATAATTTTCTCCAAGGCTGGAACTAGTCATCAGGACATCTACCAAGAAGATTTTCACTCCAGCCTTTGGAGACACAGAGGCAAGCACAGGGACCAAAGCGGTACTTCCTCATTGGGGAGAAATTTTCAAGAAGATCAGCTCGAAAGTATCCCTGGAATATATCCTACATAGCAACCCCGATATGAGGAAGCTCGATGATGAAGTTTTTCCGAATATTTGAAGATCATACTTGCACATGGTGTCAAGAAGAAATCCAGTGTTCCCCTACATAGATATCCTAAAGTATCTCATCGATCACACAGACACACAAAAGTGTTGTATTAATGACGTCAATAGTGAGTGTGTCAGGGTTTTTCTTCCGGTAGAAGTGCAGAGCTATTATAAGCTTAGAGACCTGGAGGAGCGGTTGAAGACCGATTTTTTTGTAAATTTCTATGAGATCCATGACATCGGTTGGGTGATGGCTTCATGGTGGAGAGAAGACAATAAATATACCAATCGAACATCTGACTGGTACCAGACGACCAACTTAAGGGAGCCGTATATCTATCTAATGGCCCTCATCTACCGGTTGTACGGGGAGAAAGATTGTTCCATGTTTTCAGAGGCATGGATGTCTCTAGCTTACAAAGTGTCCATTTCTGAGAGAGCTTTCAACTGGGGATCCATCATTTCAAATAAGTTGAGAATCTGCATGCAATAGGCTCAGACGCTGAAAGAAGGAGAGATTCCATCCTTCTGCATGGCTTTGTTTTTTACTGGACGTCATATGTGCCAGGAATGTCTTTGTTGGCATGAAATTGAGATGGCACGCCTTATAACTCCCAATACACATTTACTTTGGCATTTTATGGGAGAATAGGTAGAAAAAATTATACTCTATTATCTGCGATGAATTCATCGCGCACATTCATTTTATTCTTTTCAAGAAATAATTCCTGAGGCTATCAATTGCGGCAAAAAAGGTGATAACAAAGGTTAGCCATTGGTATCTGGACGAACGTGATACCTACATTAGGGTATTTGGGGCCACTGGAGCACCTCATATCCTACCTGTACATGTTCCCGATCGATTAGTAGTAGGGGAGACATGCTACCAAACTATCCTACAAGGCTACAATGCTACTATGGTGAAAGATAAGAAGCGAGCATTTATACCTTATGGATTCCATATAGGTTTCTACCTAGTAAAAGACACCACTCAAGATAAGAAGGAAGGACTGAGCCAATTGGATTTTCGATTCCAGACCGGTCGTTTCCACAAGCACAACCCAAAGGGTCTAGTCTTGAAACACACATCGCAAGTGTCATTCTGCTGGCCTTATGCCCACGACAATTTCGAAGATGAGGTCTTCACCGAAAATGCTTAGGATTGGGATGAAGTTGTTGCAAGGATGATCAACCCTAATATGACCAGGTTCAAAGCCATGATCCTGGATGAACAAGAAAAAATCCTAGAACAATTGGCTCAAGGGGCCCTTAGGGCCAAGGAAGAAATGATAGCGACCGAAGTAGTAGAATCCCCCCAGGTAGCAGTTGAAACCACAGAGATTCCCCGGGTAACCCCAATGCAATATAGAAGTTCCCCCGAGGCTTAGGACATGCGGGAGAGGGGGTTACTTATGTTATAACATGCGCAACGGATAATTGTTCAGCTGCAAGATGACCCGAACGTCCTAAACATGGCAAGGCTCTCTGAAGAGAATCTGGATGGAAGCCATATGGGATCAAGAGGCCCTGAGTTCATATACCTTGATGATATTACTGGTTTAGATGACCCTGAATTCAATACGCCACCGATCGAATCGCCGACAGGTGTTTTGGCTCAACTAGGGACTGTCAAAGCATCGTAGAGGACCAGGACGTCAAATCCCTTAAGTGAGCTGATAAAGATATATGACGATGACCTTAGCCCAAGAGTATCTCTTGTGACCCCTGTACATATTGAAGAAGAAAAGGGACTAGAGAAGACATCTTCCCCTATTCCCAACACCCAAATTCAGGAGGTTCCACAGAAAGAACAAGTAGCGGAAAGTTTCCTACACACTAAGCTGATCAATGCACTGGAGACCCAAGAAGATAGTCCGAAGGACGAGCCAGAGTCGAAGAAGCCAAAGGAAGAAGCCCCACAACAAGAAATCTATGTCTCAATGACCGATGAACAAGTAAGTACCGAGCCTACTCCTAGCGCCTCAATTTTAATCGATACTCAAACCCATGATGAGAGACAAACAAAAGCAGGGCCTTTGGAGCACAACGAGGAAGTTCAAGAACCCAATATTGAACAAGTATATACCATCAACAGTATGGGGAATACACTCACCTGGGGAGATCAACAGATTCTTGAACCCATGGACGAAGTAGCCGTCATACATGCCATAGCTTATGATCGGAAAAGAAAGGCTATCGTGCAGAGGACCACCAAGAAGAGGAGGATCACTTTAGATCGCTCCATCCTCATCACTAGATAGGAACATCTAATCAACACAGATCATGATAAGATGTCTGAACTCATCGGTGTAGGGATGGAAATCACAGATGCCACCCTGGAGAGAGATAAAAGAGATGAAGAGGAGTTGGCCGCTGCCTAAAGGAACTAGAACATTTGCGCTACTTGGCAAAATACTATCAGGACACCACATAGGCCGCAGTGTACCTAAGGAGCGAATTCAAGGAGGCCTACAACAATTTTATGGATGAAGGATGCCTATTCACGACAAGGATAGTCGAGCTTTAGGAAGACACCCTAATGGAACTTGCGACGTGCAAAGATATGGAGAGGTGGTACAAGAAAGCGCAAAAGGCCGTGGAAAGAATCGATTATATCAGTGTAGTGCAAAAGGCCCGAGACGCTGAAGAGCACGGCATACAGGTGTTAAGAGAAAGCAACATCAACCACATTAAGAAATCGACCGAGTATTGGGAAAATATGGCTCAGGAGCCTCATCGGGAGATTCAAGAAAAATGGGCCAAGTGCGAGAAGAGATGGGTCAAAATCAACAAGGCAATGAAGGATATCAGACTCCCCGAGTTTGGCATGCCCGATGACTTTTTTGACTTGCGCAACATAGTCAAATCACACACTAAGCAAGATTCATCATGGGTCGAAGAAATAACAAAGGTGACAGACACGGTGCCAGGTCAGTTGCGATAGTTTATGGAACACCCGATCAAAGTTCGGGCTACACTACAACAATTAAGTGCCAGTCTAGTCAAGTATCAGGCACATGTGTTAGAGATAAGAGAGATTTACGTAGCCCCAATGGAACAACATATATTCCCATATGCCAACACTTGCGAGGAGTTGTTCACCAAGTCTTCGGAGTACGAGAAGATTCAACCTCTTAAGTGATATCTTGAGATGACTCTTAGACAACTTGATAAGAGATAATGCCACGCGGCAAATTTTTATTTTACTTATCTCCACTTTAGTCGTTATTTTTAGTTAATTTTATGTTATAAATAGGGGCATCAACCGATTAGTTAAAGGTCGATGGTTGTTGCAAGAAACTCTCATTTTTTGTTTTGTTAAGAACTATTTCGGAGCTGCCTTTAATTGAGAAGTCCTTCTGGACCAGAGACAAGTTTATGTTTTCATCAAATGCGTGTATGATTGGATGTGGAGAATAACTATTTCCTATTTCATCTCATGAATGGATGCAGTAACAAGTAAGATCTATTAAATCTATTGATAATTGATATGATGTTGTAACGCCCCCGACCATCAACCCCACGGTCGGGCCAATGCTACTACGCGGAAAAACACTTCTGGAACACATTATGCATTCTAATGAACTTAAAATGCTTACTTACAGTTAAACACATAATTACTACTAGCATTTCAGAGTTAATGGAAATAACAATAATTCATATGCACAACAAAATACGTGATAACATTGCAAGAATCACAGATATGCAATTTAATTAATTACAGAATTACAAAACATAGTGACACTTATCTTTGAAATTTTCACGCACCACCAACTACGTGTAGACCTTCCACGAACCTCCCAGCCTTAGACCATGATTCTCATCACTCTCAGCAGTAGGTCACCCCCAAGCTGGGACTAAGCTCCACCGGGTAAGGAATCCTAGGCTAGGTAAGGTTTACAGGAAGAATACATGTAAAAGAAGGAGGTTTCTCTCCTAGGAACCACTTATGCCCACTGCCCACAGACTCTCCTTCCCTACATGCCTGTCCCACCCCAGGAGTATACACCTTCTCTATCACCTAGACAGTCCTTCGGCTGCTAACCTCCCTTGCCTTGGGCTTCAGCAACAGACCGGACCGAAAATCTTTGAGCTCTGTGGAAGCTACAGGGTTCCTTCCAGGAGCTCTCTCCTTCCTTCACACACTCTCTCACCTGGAGAGAATCGCTCACAGGCTTGGTAAAACCTGCCTCTTCAACAATAATCACCTCCCTCACCTGGAGAGAGGTTACACACAGGTCGTACAACCGGTTTCCTTAATCTCATTCCTGTACAAAGCAGAAAAACAACAAGGCTCAGCAACGAACATACAACAACAGCAAACCACACCCAGCCAAGAACTACGTGGCCGCCACAGTCAATTGGGACAACAAACATGGGTTTCCCAAACAAATGATAGACAGATGATTCAACCCAACCAGGCTCAACAATTATGGGACATTCGGTTTTCCCAACCCTCCATACAGAATAGACTCACGGTTCTGGGTTTTAGGGATGCGTGATAAGAAATCCACGCGAAGGTTGAACACAGACTCGACGGTTTTTACAGAGGGTGTACCGACTCCCCCATAAATCAACACAAGCCTTTTTGGTTTTAGAGTTGTGTGAGGGTATTCTTGCAGAGGTCATACGGGATTCCCGGTTCAGACAGTCGATGGTAGAATGGAGGAGGAACCCCCATCATGGCTCAACTCAACAGTTTTAACTGCATGTGCTTGGGTTGACACTTGTCACCCATGAAGCTCATTCCTTCCCATTTGGAAGTCACTCGTCCTTCCAAAGAACTTAGGATAAAACATCACATTTACACAGCTTTGGAATAGTAATAATTTAATATTATTCTCAAGGGTTTAAGCCCCCTCAGCTTAGCCTCTCTTCCAACCTAACAACCCCCTCTCCCTTACCCAKGATTTATGGATTCGTAGTCCCCCATCACTCATTCATCGTGGTCGATCYGCACATAGAGATGTTTTTTATTAATACTGTGCATAATTACATGTACAAAAAATCAGGCTCCTGGCCTTCAACACTTAGGCTCCCTGGCCTAATAACACAAAATCCCACTAGCTTATATGACTTGRCTCACCAAMYTWTAAAACATAATTACAATTCATAATGCAAGATTTATACTTCATAGACATGATTTACAACAGGGCTCGGCCTTGGGGACATTACAGATGCAATGTTTTACGGTTCTTTCTTTAATGATGAAAACAAATGTTTGTGTTGTTACGTGATTGATGATTAGAGTTGAGTGAATTATTTTACTTGCCATCGTTTATCACATGTATGTTCTCTTTCTGATAATTTTTATCTTAGTCAGTAATTGGAATACCCACATGGTTAACGTATTAGTACTAGGCTTGTGGTAGATGATCACTGCCTGCATGCTAGAGTAAAGGGTTATCCCAAGCTCAACTTCTTCTCCAGTAGTTAAACTTGTTCCTATTTTTTTACCTAGTTGGTTTATACCAACTTCCATATTATATCAATCCCACCTAAGAGAAAATACAAAAAGAGAAAGTCCAAACTGAAGGAGACGCCTTCACAAGAAAACATAAATACCATCGATTAATTGGCCGGATCGTAAGATCTGGAGAACCATTCCACTATTAAACGCTACAGAGTCTAATTGGGCCTTGGTGGCGGGTTTGGTTCCTGCTGTTGAGTTAAAGGGATCTAGGACCCATCAGAATGCATCTGTAATGAATTAAGGTACGAATGTTTAACCATAGATACTCTAAGATCTTTCTTCCATCTCCTCAAAATTTTAGAGTCTGAAACTTCTTAGAACAAAATTTATAGTAAAAATGGAAGACCTTGTTGAATTCTAGCCTATTCTGGAGAGAGAACTTATACAACATGCCACACACTCAATATTTGATATATGATTCTAAAATTTTAATGCAAGATACTAATGATTGTTATATTTCTATTGAGATTGGTCTCATAGAATCTGGATACTCTATGAATAATTTATGACTGTTTTACCCAAAACACTTGTTTGAGACTAGTTTCAGGACTAGTCAAAAAATCCTACCTTCCACAGAGTGTATATCCAAAGTACAATGACCTAGAAGCTAAAATGTTTACCATAGGTACATTAACATGTCTTCTCAAAATCGTCCAATGTTTAATATTTGAATCATTGTAAAAAACAATTATAGCAAAAATGGTAAGATGACCTTTAAATAACAAACCTTAGAACACATTATCACAAGACTTCATCCTCCCTTGGAATTTATCCCTTCTTCACTTCACATTCCTTATGAAATTCGCCTCAGATCTCCTTGGTTACCTCAGATAAGAATAACTTACTCACATATAATATATTCAATAGAATGTGTGTGTGAATGTACTTATGAGTGACTTCTTGAGGTGTATTTATACTTTTTCTAGGTAACCTATTTCCTTAACTTTAGGGCTTCTTGAACTTTCTTGTTACAACCACTTTACCCTTTCATTAATGACTTGAAACCAATTATGGGCTTCTTAACCCATCGTCGGGGATTCCATAGGGGCTTCTTAACCCATATTTCTGGCTTCTAACTTCATGACCTCACAACTCCTCAACCATGAGAAATTATGTGATGTTACACCTACCATTGGAAATGACATGACAAGGAATATCTATTTATGAGTGTGTTACCTGCATTGACACTTTCCTTCATGTCATTATTCCTCAAACAACTTTGGGATTCATGACCAAACCTATGCGTTTCTTGTAGGATTATTCAAATCACCTTCCCGTGAGGGCCATGCTTAGAGCTACGCCATAAGGGGACCACTTTGGAGACTTCTCCAAACACACCCATCACATCTGTTGACATCAATGACAACCACTTCTTATTGGCATCAATGACAACCAACTGTCCAACAACATTAATGACAACCAACTGTCCAAAAATATCACCCTTTTTCATTGATGAAAACACTCATACTCCAACACTTATACTCTATATGTGACCAATTCTCTTACGATGTTTCTCTCCTCATGTTTCTCTCCCCCTTTGACATAAATGGAAAAACATATATCCCCTTGGGGATACTCCCCCTGTCTTCATTCTTCTAATATTTCTCTTCTGATCTTTCTCTTTCTCCCCTTTGACATCATGGGTAAAAAGGTAAATCCCCCTGTTGGTATACCTTCTCTGAACAATCTCTCAATGACTTCATGTGCTCCCCCTATATTCATGCTTCTAATCTTTCTTTCCCGATCTCTTTCTTTGAAAAAATCTCTCCCTTGACTTCTCTACAAGATTTTGTGTAGATCAATGTGGAATTTCTGTACATACTTCCTTTCCTCTCTTTCGGTGCTTTTTTTCCATTGGTGCTTCCTATTGTAATTCACTAACATATATAAAAAGCATTCAAAAATTAATTGACTTCAAATATTCATGGCTTGTCAAGTTCACAACAATCACCATACTTTCCTCTAACGATATAGATTCTGTTGACGGTTTTATCTTCCATGTTTTGTTGTGCCTTTCACTTCTTTCCTTCATGTGACTAACTAATTCCACTAATTCCATTGATTCCCCTGATTTTGATTGTTATTCTTCTTTCATCCACTATCATATATGTGTTTATACCTAACAAAGCTATCATGAATCCATCTATGTCCATATGTCATACAATTGTCCATGAATTTGCTACTCAAAAGCATGCACCACTCAACCATCTGTCAGTTTACCATTCTGAAGACTTCTTTGAATCTTCTACAACTGATCACTACATATTCCTTGCTTCTCAATATGTCTATTCAATCTACAAATTAGACTCTACATGTCTACAAAAATCTGTACTGAATACATATCTGTCTCAATACATGTCTGGAATCCTTTGTGTAAATACCTGGCTGAATATATGCGTGGAATCCACTATACAATCATGAATCTATTCTTGTGTAATTGTCCGTTGATAATTGCATGGGAATGTGTTATAAAATATTCTCCTCAAAATGTCACAAGACATTATGTTCTACTATCATCAAACCATTCTGAAACTGCCTTTCCAAATACTGCAAATACTTTAGATTGCTCGAAAGATAGTTCTATGATCTATAGAGCTACTGCTTAGACTCCCCCTATTCAATATTCATATTTACTGGGAGTGTACAAGACAAATGGATCACAAAAATACCCTCTCTAATGCGGAGTAATCTACTCTTCGTCTGTGAATTCATCGTCATCCTCTTTATGAATTATGATCTCTTTCTATTATCCCATGGATTCATCATGATCTCGCACTACTACAAATCCTATGAGCACAATCTCCAGGCGCTCATCTTCATTCACCTGTTCTTCTTGTTTTTCATTTCTTCTCCAAGCCTTCTTATATCTAACATCTTCCTTTTTTCCTTTAGATTTTTCTTGATCTCGTACTATTACCAATCCTAAGAGTATGACTTATGGGTGTCCTTCATTAATTTGTTCTTCCTTTACTTGTTCTTTTTTTTCTTTTCCAAACTTTCTTATATATGATATCAATGTTCTCTTTCATATAAGTATCCATCATGCTTCTAAAATCATGAACTATATGTCCATAGTTATGGAATTTGTAACATTCAATACTATATGGAGTCACATATGCATTTCTTGGTTGACTGTTTCTTCCATAAGCTCTACAATCTGCAACTTTATGTCCAAAGTTAGTACAAATAAAAAAATGACCATAAAATATTTTTTTGTACTTGGGAGTGAATGATCTTCTTTATGATGTAGTCCTTTTGAACTCATGCCTTGGCTGATCACGATATTCTCTTTTGTTGTTTTCTTTCAAATGATTGAAGCTACTTTGATTCTTGAAAGAGGAAGGTCTTCTTTGATATCTGTCTCTTTTGTAATATTCTTCTTTAGTTTTCTTCATTTATGGAATGTTATTCTTTGAGGGATCACATTATTCCTTCCTAATAGAATATTTGATAACTTCTACATAACTCTTAGCCTTCTCTTCATTCTTCATTTCTAGTAACCTATAACATTTTTTTTCAACTTTCTTTACTGGTGATGTGTCATTTCCTTTCCCTTCAACTTTCTTACTGAGCTTGAAAACTTTAATTCTTAATGTGACTACTTCTTCTTCAAGATTATCACAATATTCTTCTTTCTTCATCATTTAAATCTTCATGACTTCTTCCTTTCTCTTTGCTTCTTCAAGATGGGTCTTCAAGGAGACACTTTCTTCTTCAATTCTTATTTCTTGTTGACTGAATTCTTCTTCAGGCTTATTTAAATCCTCAAATATTTCCTTGAGATGGCTAGTCAAAATCTCTTCTCTCTTTTTTGCTTATTTTCTTTGTGTTACTATTTTAGCTTCCAAAAACCGCTTTTCTTCCAATCGTCTTTTGTGTGTTTCTGCAATGCTTCTGGCTTCTTCTATTTGGAATTTTAGTTTTGTAATCATATGATAAACTTCATCAGAGTTGAGTTTTTGAGACTCGATTTTTATCTTGATCAATTCTTCCTCGAGTAACTTGTTTTTCTCTCTTTCTTTGACTAGATTGTTTAAAGCACTAGTTAGGTTTCTCTCATAATCTTCTTCTTCTGAATCTATCTGACCCAATGAGATTTTATCTTCCCATACTAATTCAACATCTTCTTCATTCTTATTAGTATGTTTCGGATCTGCAGTAGAATGGGATTTCATAGAGTATATATTATGTAGCTTATCCCAAAGTTATTTAGCTAATGAACATTTTCCAACTTTCTCTCTTATCGGATTAGGTAATTCTTCCAAGATGAAATACATTGCTATTTTGTTGTTTCTTTTAAATTCCTTCTTGGTTGTGGTCTTTTGTTTCTTTGTAGCGGTGTATCCTCTCACAACTGATTTCCAAACGTCAAATCCTTGTTGTTCAGGTTCTTTTGTCACAAGAGTGAGAAAAAGAGAGTCCCTTAATGATCTAAGACCGGGGGTGACCATGTTACCAATATTTACTCGGTTCTATGCCACTCCATTAAAGGTCATAATTAGGATCATTTTTATTGAACTTGATTTACGTTAAAAGGTGAAGTTGAATTGTTTAAGAGGCTTGAATCCAAATTGAATTTAACATGGTAAAGAAGCTTATTAAATCTAATATACCATTACTTAATGTATCCAAAAAAATATCTACGGAAATAAGGAAGCATAAGAAATATGATATAAGTAGTCACATAAGGAAAAGAGAAGCACTGTGTGATAACAAAGTTCACCTAGGGTAGGCTATGTCTCCGGGATTCGTTTAACCAATCCACTTTATTCTCCTATTTAAAATATGCTTCTCCTTTACAAATAAAAGGGTTGCAATACTACTCTTGCTGAAAACATCAAAGAGGTGCTATTATGTGTAAAGAGAAGTTTCTCACAACATGTGGCAAAGTCTCTCATGAAATGAGGCAATCTCCATGGGCAATCCAAGGAAAAATTTCTCACAATCCGTGGAAGAATAAGGACTCTCTCGCAAATGGAAGCAACTTTCCTTTTTGAATCCGTTGATCAGATTCAAGCACAAATACTATCATTAAATTTGTATCACAAAACTAAGACCTATGACTATAATATTGGATACTTTATGACAAAGTGCCAAAATAGTCTTTCTATCACTACACCACCTCAATTTATGTGCAAAGGCTAGAATGATGATTTTTCTTGTAATGGATCAGGTCTTTTTTCCTTGTTGCAGTACTCCACGCTCATCGAAATCCGTAGCATGCATACATCGTTTGAAATATTTCATAAGAAACCAAAATTACAAAAGCACCATGCTTACATTGGGTTTTCTTCCATAAGCCTTCTGATTGGTTGCTATGATGTAGAAACGAACGTTGCCATTGCAATCATGGTGTGGAATCATGTAGGAATGACTGTCAAATCATCTCAAATGGACAAAGTCACCTCTAGGCCCCTGTTGGGTTCTTTGCCTCCTAAATCATGCCTCGAGAATTTCATTAATTAACACTCTACATTGGTTTATGTGCCATCGTACGACCTCCGGGCGTGCACATATTCCCCCCGTCAGAACCCATACTAGGATTAAATATTTTAGTTTGGGCAGAATTATCAACTAGGTGGTTATCCCATTTGGTTAGCGAACTTCTATGTTTGGCATTGAATTGGGGAGGTCCCGGGGTCAAGCCCGCGTGCCTTCCCACTTTGGATTTTTTTACAACCACATACTAAACTTATATAAAAAATACATGTTTTTGGTTTAGACCTTGGCTATATATTCTGCCAAATTTGAGATAGGCACCCAAACTAATCGAAATCCCCAAATCGTATAATTTTCCACCCTTTTAATAGGAGGTCCCACCAAATCAACCACCAAATATAGCCCCGGGCGCCCACATTGTTGACAATACCCATGCACAGTCCATCCAATGCCAGATTTTGTGGTACGATTGTCAGGATATGGATGTTTTTCTTCATGGCTGGATTCTATGGTGAGGATGTCGAAAATCGTAGGATGTTGTAGAAACTATGACGAGTTTGGGGCCGCCGGCCAACCCAACCTTTTAATATATATTTTTTATTTTCCCGATCCCCAACCCTCATTGGGAATTTTAGGGGTGACACGTGACACCCACTGATTGGGCCATGTGGCACCCTATCATTTTCCAACTTTGTCCAATCATCATGCCTGCATATTGCGCTACCATGCTGCCATGTGGCACTTTGTAAGTCTACAATTTGTTTCTCTCTCATGTTGACATGTGGAAGATCCTAGGTGGTGCCATGTGGTGTCACCTGGAGGTTCCACATGGCACTTGCCAATTGACCCGTGTGTCTTCCCAAACTTCCAATTTTTCATGACACGTGGCAGCCTCTCGTGCTGCCATGTCAAAATGACGATGTCAGTATAACATCATCTTTGCATAGTCACCTGCTGATGTTAGCAGTACTGATGATGATGTCAGTTGTATGAACAACTTGAATTTGACTGGGTTTGACCAAAACTTTGACTGGCCATAACTTCTTCATTTTAGCTCAGTTTGAGGTGTCATTGGAAATCTTGCGACGAGTTCTCTGACTTGGTGTAGTTTTAACTAGATTTTGAAGACTTTGATTTTTAGTCCTTCTATATCCTCATGGATCACTTAACTACCCTGGTAAGATAACAAGGCATAATAGAAATATGGTTAGAAATTAAATGGACCTGCAAGTTAGAAAACATAATACAAAGAAATAAAATATCAACTAACAATAAGAAACAAACTAAACTAACACAAATAAGTGATGCATGAAATTAAACACATGAAATGGTTACCCAATAGAACTGAATCTTCAAATTGAGTGCACTAAGAAGAGAAATATAGGACAATGAATCCCATATTACTCTTAAGGGAGGGTCCTTTGATCCCTCAAAAACTAGATCTATCACTCTCCAATTGTGAGTCTACAATGGTGAAAAATACCCAAGGCTTAGCTTTACAAGAGGTGTAAAGCTAGCTCAATGCTACACTTGCTCAAAGCTCATGGCTCAAGGGAAATATGGATTTATCCAAGAGAATTATGAACAACATAACAATGCTATGCATTCTTCTTTATTTTTTCATACAATGATCCTCTATTTATAGGAGGATGGAAAGATATTTCTCAACTAGTAACAAGTGTGAATGGGAGGCCTTTGGAGGTACCTCCCATCCCTTTTAGTGATCCCAAGGAAACATTTGGGGGTGATTTAGGGTATGGGGGAGATCCACTCCATCCTAGAAGTGGTTGAGGCACGACCAAATTCATCAATGCATTGTTTCTGCATCTGCATGGGTTTGCCAACTGTTAGTCACACACTCTGTGCATTGTACATCGTGTTAGCCCATGTTTCTTTTGTTAAATACGCATGGAACTTCAGAACCATTTTGTATAGTTTTGTGCTTATCTTTCCAAATTGAATGTGATACTTCCATAATTATCGGTAGTACGATGTGTTGGGTTTTCCATCCATTGTCTACATTTTTCTGGCCAATATTTTGGTGATAATAGATTCCCCCTAATGTGTGAGGTTAGGAGAATATGTATAACTGAAAGAAATCAATGTTTCTTTCTGTTGAATTTACTGTGCCAATAGGAGAGTGGTAGTTGTTGTTGAAGAGGAATTGTAAGAACCTCTCATCGGAGGAAGAGGGGATTCATAGTAGTGTCAAAATTATCCAAAAATTGAAATGTAAAGGTGTATCTTTGTACACATGAGGTAGGCATGCCCCATTATCATGTCATGAAACCAAAACAATATGAGTGTAACTGAATTTTTTTTGGTGAAGTGAATATATGCATCACCCTTGGGGGCATCAATAACAACATATGACCATTCTATGAAATGAACTAGCTCTTAATCTAGTGGTGAATGAATAAGAGGCATTGATGGACTATCTAATTCATAGTTCTTC